>CAWTZC010000232.1:0-77215 GCA_963919715.1 Microtus obscurus | reverse complement strand
TTTTTTTTTTCCTTTTTTTTTCCTGCTGCCAGCTCCTTTACTATGCTGTAATGTTGTTTATGAGAGATCAGCACTTACAGGGTCAACTGTGAACTTAATTCTATCCCAAGGAGCTTCCTATGTGAAAATGTTAAGCACCTAAAAATTAGAATATAGATTATAATGGCTTCTGGGAATATTCTGGACTAGATGTAAATTAAAATTTGTTTTGATATATTGATGCTGTGAACTGTTAGTTTAAAATAACTGTGGGTCAAATGAAGACAGAAATGGGAGGGAAAGAACCAAACCAGAGGACAACCTTTGCCTTGAGTGTGTCTAAAATTTTAGTTTTTATGCCTTTGAGAGTGTTGAGAACAGATGTCATATTTCAGGTCCTGCCCAAGTTGGGCACTATAATAGGAAATGAAACTGAGATATAATAAATCTGTTTACAACAAACTTGTATAAAACTAGGGATATGGAAAAAGTCAAAGGGACTGATGATATAAGTTTAGGGCAGTACTTTGCATGTCAAGCATAGCAATAGATGATTAACATCTGATGCTGAGAAGTATAAAGTTGAAGGAAGCAAAAAAAAGTAAATAAACCCTGCTTTGGGGAAAATATAACACAACCTATTAAATATGAGATTATATAAAACACATATATACTTCAACATATAAAAGACACTTTTTCTGTATTCCTTTCCCCCAGTGACGTAGGGACTAGATTTTGAAGAGATCAAGGTATCAGGAAGCAGACAATCTAAAGCAGTCATTTTCTATGTCCCTCGGGGATTAATTTCTGAGAGCACTAAGATGCATAGATTAAAACAGATTGTATAACACCCTCCCCTCATGCCCTGAAATTTCTCTGCTTCCCTCATGTCCAAATATAGTCAGCAATATATTGATTCAAGTTTTTATAAAATTAATTTATATAATATACTGATTTGTTAAGTTTACTACTTGTATTTATATATAGGGTTTCTTTATTAAAAACCACCTTATTCAAAAAAGTTAAGAGAAGTCTTGAATGCCTTAAATGGGACAGCAATACACACACACACAGAAAGAGACAGACAGACAGACAGACAGAGACAGAAAGGGGTACACATTTAGTTATCAATTTTTGCTTTACAGTAAAATGATTTGGAAATCTCTAGGATACTAAGCAAGGTTAAAAAGCAATTACAATTAGGAAAGAGTGGTACAGTGTAGGGCACTAGAGCAGATTTTCTGGAGGCACACAGTTGTAGTTATCTAATTCTACTCAGATCTATTACAACTACTTTGGTATTCAGTGTGGCGGTTTCTCAGAAAACTGGGAGTCAACCTACCTCAGGATCCAGCAATATCACTCTTGGGAATATACTCAAGAGATGCCAAATCATACTACAAAAGCATTTGTTCAACTGTGTTTATAGCAGCATTATTTGTAATAACAGAATTATTTGTAATAGGCAGAACCTGGAAACAACCTAGATGCCCCTCAATGGAGGAATGGTTAAGAGTGGCACGTCTACACATTAGCGTACTACTTAGTGGTAAAAGACAATGTCACCTTGAATTTTGCATGCAAATGGATGGAAGTAGAAAACACTATCCTGAGTGAGATAACCCAGACACAAAAATATGAATATGGTATGTACTCACTCATTGGTAGATTCTAGCCATAAACAAAGGACATTGAGCCTATAGTTCACAATCCTAGAGAACCTAAGTAATAAGGTGAACCCAAACAAAAACATATATAAATTCTCCTGGAAATTGGAAGCAGACAAGATCGCCAGGCAAAAGTTGGGAGCACGGGGTGGGATTGGAGTGAGGGAAGGGGAGAGGGGAAGAGAGAAGGGAGAATGGGAGGATTGGGGAGAGCTTGGGGGAGTAAGATGGTTGAAATGGAGGAAGGACAGATATGTGATGTGGGAGTGATTTCTTATCAATAAAGAAACTGCCTAGGCCCATTGATAGGCCAACCCTTAGGTGGGGGGAGTAAACAGAACAGAATGTTGGGAGAAAGAAGCTGAGTCAGTGAGTCGCCATGATTCTCCCACTCCAGACAGACGCAGGTTAAGATCATTCCTGGTAAGCCAGCTCGTGGGCTACAAAGATTATTAGAAATGGGTTAGATAGATACATAAGAGCTAGCCAATAATGGGCCAGGTAGTGTTTAAAAGAATACAGTTTCCATGTAATTATTTCGGGGGATAAGCTAGCCATGTGGGCGGCCGGGTGCCGGGGACACAGCTCCCAATTACAACAGATATGGGAGTAGGGAAGAAGATATCTTAATTAAGGGAGGCATTGTGGTGTTGGTAAGAGGCTTGACTCTAGGCTGGATACCAGATGTCCAGAGGGATGTCCCTAGCTAGGGCCCTGGGCAGTAGAGGAGATGATGGCTGAACTGTCCCATAGTCAGACTGATGACTTTCTTGACTATCACCATAGAACCTTCATCTGGTGACAGATGGAGATAGAGACAAAGTCCCACATGGGAGTACTGGACTGAGCTCCCAAGGTCCAGTCGAAGAGCAGGAGGGAGAATATGACCAAGGAAATCAGGACCATGGATGATCCACCCACTGAGACAGTGTGCCTGTATCACCAAAGCTAGCTGGAATGGGACTGAATGAGCATGGGATCAAACTGAACCCTCTGAATGTGGCTGACAATGGGGCCAGACTGAGAAGACATTGATAATGGCACTGGGATTTGTCTCTATGGCATGTACTTGATTTTTGTGATCCTAGTCTATTTGGATGCACAGCTTCCTAGGCCTGGATGGAGAGGGGAGGACCTTGGACTTCCCACAGGGCAGGGAACACTGAATGCTCTTTGGTCTGGAGGGGGAGGGGGAGTAGAGGAAGGGGGAGTGAAATAGGAGGGGAGGAGGTGAAAATTTGTAATAATAATATAAAAATAAAAAGAATTACCTATCTATCTGAAATATATCTATGCATACCTAAAAAGCCTAATAAATATGCCTGTAAGCTTGAAAAAAAAAAGAATGTAGTCCTCATGTTGGTGCCAATTTGTAGTAGGAGGCTGCTTGTTTGTTTCCAACTGTCCAGAACCAAAATAATCACACAGAATCTATATTAATTACAATGCTGTTTGGTCAATAGCTTAAACATATTTCTGGCTAACTCATATCTTAAATTAACCCATTTCTATTAATCTGTGTATCTCCATGTGGTTGTGTCTTACCAGCAAGGTTCCAGATCATCTGTCTCCTATGAGTAGTTACATGGCTTCTTCTTACTCTGCCTACTCTTTCCTCCTCAATCTGCTTGGAACTCCTGCCTTGTCCTATATTGCTAATTCACTGGCTTAAATAGCTTTAATTATTAACCAATAAAAGCAAAACATAGACAGAAGTACTTCTCAGACCAGTTTCTAGAACAATTTAAAAAATACCCAGTTGTAAGTCTTGTACTGTAAGGAGTTTAGAGAAGAGTTTCACCTGAAAAATTATTTTTTAAAAATTACTGCCATGTTTTACAAAACACAACTTTTCCCAAAAGATTTCAGAACAGCTTGAAAATTATACACACAAGTACAAACAATTTTGTGCTGACCTTTATAAGATTGCTTTCTGGTTTGTGCATAATTACTATTTTGTTTTAATTTTACATAATGAAAATTGTTATCTTACAAGTAAGTACGGTGTATGAAATGAAGTAGCTTATTTATTGAAGTTGCAGGATATATGGTAACCTGGAATTTCAGATCTGGAATTCCAAATTTGCTTACAGGATAATTTTAGGGTGTCAAATAAAGAGTATATAAAATATTGGAGTTGAGAAGATGTAATAGTGATAAGATTTTTTAAAAAGACAACTAGAATTATTGACTATACTAATTCTGTTTAAAAGACAGATATATTTCTAAACTTCAATATGATCACCATTGCATTGCATTCCATACTGTTATAAATACATATTTAAGAGGTTACAGTCTATCTGTTCTATTCACTTGCTGTGTGGCATTTGACAATCAACATTTTTCTTCAAATAAAAGGAGAGTTTTGAACTAGATTGAATAAAATTTTACTTAATTTTACAATTTAGGCTTTTTGGAATAGAAACTCACAAACTTTTTTCAGCTTCTCCTTGGAAGAAAAATGAGATGTGCCAGAGATGATGGCTCTCATGGTAAACAAGTCCAAGTAAAATTTGTAAAAGTGATCTTACAGATTTAAGTAACATGAACACTGGCCTGGTGTTATTTTATCATATCATTTATTATTTATATTCAGTACGAGTACATGATAAGTTAAGCATTACAAAATACTATTAATTAATTCAAAATAACTCATTAGGTATAATCCTGAATTTATTAAATTTATCAAAATGAAAATGCAGATGAAAGGTTTTGGAGAAATATGATTCTATTATTCAGAAGTATTACTGTTTGTTATATTTAAGAATGACATTCCCTATTTTCTGTAACCTGACAATAGTTTTTTAAGCAATAAATTTTTTTGTGTGTATGTGTGTGCTCATGACAAGGGCCTTGGGCCTTGCACACATTAAGCAAGTGCTCTGTCACTGTGCTATATGCCCAACTCCCAATACACAAGTTTTGTTTCTGAATTTTTTGTGTGTATTATGGTATGATGAAGAATACTAAAAAATCATGAAATCATTAACATAATAAACTGTTTATCCATTTTATTCTTATGTGTTTATCCTTATAGGTTAAAATAGTGCAAAGTTAAAATCATGAGATAAACAATATATGGTAAAATCATTTGTCCGCATTCTCATATAGTGTCTTATACACTTCATCACATTTTGGATACCATGTGGGGGAGACAGTGTTGGTTGAAATCCTTCACAACCTTTACCTCAACATTTTATACAGAGAACTTGTACCACAGGTCAAAGTGATTCACATCAAGGAAACCAAGCCAACTAGGGTTTCCCTCAAGGCTCAAAACATCATAGGAAGGGCTTAATTTCTGCTTTAAAAGGAAAAAAATCTACAGCATTGTTGAAATTGGAGCAGCGTGACTGTGTCCTCCCCACACCCAGCCGCCGGCATGGCTTAGCTTACGCCCCGAAATAATTACACAGAAACTGTAATCTTTTAAAGACTGCTTGGCCCATTAACTTCAACCTCTTAACCCATTCCTAATCATCTATGTAGGCACCCCAAGGTGTGCTTACCGGGGAGATTCTAGCCTACGTCCATCTTGGTCGGAGCTTCATCACGAGTGCCTCAGAGAGCAGAGCCATCCTGTCTGCCCGCTAGACAGGAGGCTGCTGTCTCTGAGTGGAGCTGCGTGCTTCTCTGAGCTAACTTCCTCATCCTGTCCGCATACTATTCTGTTTACTCCTCCCACCTATGTTCTAACCAATTGGGCCAAGCAGTTTATTTATTGCTTATCCAATGAAATCAATAGATTGATATATGACACTCCCACATCACTTCCCCTTTTTCTGTTTAAACAAAAAGGAAAGGCTTTAACTTTAACATAGCAAAATTACATAAAACAGTTATCAAGTAAAAATTACAATGATCTTTATCATAACTAAGGAAAGAAAAGTATAACTATAACTAACTATTCTTAACTCCATCAAAGACTCCAGAAAGATACAATATTACCTAAGCAAACAAGAAATAAGCAACTTTCAAACTCTAGAAATGACAGAGACATCTTGCTGCCTGTACAGTCACCCAAAGTTCCTCTGTACTGTTGGGGCATCCGTCTTCGGCCTACAGGCCCAAGTTTTCAGCAGACATTCCATAAAGCAGGAAATTTCAAAGGCAGTCACTATCTGCTTGTCCTGAAGAATGTCTTGCAGACTCTTTCATGAATCAGGAACCCCGAAAGATCATCTCACCTTTAGGCAAGTTCAGTAGTCCTCTCTCTGTGGGTTCTCTGTGTCCAGTTTATACAATAGTCCAGGCAAGAGCAGTTTCTTGCCCAAATGGCTATCAAACTCCATAAGATCCTCTTCGATGCCCATCTTCCTCTTAAAGTAGATTGGTGCTGCCAGGAGCAGATGTGTCTCATTGTCATGAAAAGTCCTTAGTTATTAAAACATTAAATGTCCTATTTTGTAGTCTTTTAAAGATATGAAGAATGCCTATCTAGCTAAAATATATCTCTATATATCTAGAAAATCTAACTAACATAACTACAAGCTTGACCATTATCGATGATTATCCATTAACAACCTATATACATTACATTTTTAAGTGAACTACACAATCACTACACCTAATCAAGCTCAGAAATACATATACATATAACAAAATTGACCTTAAATCTAAATCACCAAAGCAAAATCCATATCAGTGTAAATTATTCATACCTATATCATATCCCCCTTTAAATGTAAAAGCAATATTTGGGAACATGGGCGCAGTTATCTCTCCAAACTGCTTCCTGCTGAATGGGGGCGTTGTTAATTCGGTCTTTCATGGTATAACCTGTGTGCTGGTTTCATCTTAGTTGGCAGTTGAGCGAGGCAATTTTCTGAAGGTGTTCACAGCAACCCTTCAGGAGGGCGTGGTCCATCATACCATATCAGAATAGAAGAAATGAACAGGGTCTCATCCTCTGTGAAAATAAAACAAGAAACTCCTTTCCAAAGTATGATATCCTTAGACCCAAATTTCAAAGTCAAGGCATTTTGAAAATATCTATGTAGGATTAGTTTAGCAGCATTTATAAACAAATATCTTTTAGCAGCTCTTGCTCCTTCCTCAGCATTCAAACAATTCAAACAGAGCATAATAGCATACAATATCAAGATTCTCTGTGTATTTTCCATCTTTGTACGGCTTTGTTTTAACCTCTATTTTGTTTATTTTTACTTTTAGCTTTTTGCTTTTTAAGTGTATATCTTTGACCTGGACACTGTAGACCAGGCTGTTCTTGAACTCTCAGAGATCTGCCTGTCTCTGCCTCCCAGGCATTGGGATTAAAGGTGTATGCTACTACACCTTGAACTCACAGATATCTGTTTGTCTCTGCCTTCTAGGCAGTGGGATTAAAGGCGTGTACTACCACAACCAACTTCTCTTTTTCTTCCTTATTTTTTACTTTTAAGAACTTACTTTTAGCTTGCATATATTTTTAACACAATGTAAACCATTTAAAAATTTTCTTTATTTTTGAATCTCTTTTTACTGTATCTCTCTCTGTTTTTCTGACCACATAGGTCTTTACTTTACCAAGCAATCTCAGTAGGACTAAAGGCGTGGCTTTGCCGGCTAGATGTAGCTCATTCCTTAACTTTCTGCCATTCCAACCTTGTGACTGAGGTACCGGCCAGAGCCGCGTTCAGTGCCACAAGTCTACAGTATTTCAAGGTCCCTGCCAGCCTGCGAGCTACAACAGACAACACTCCAGTCCTCTCTCTGTCGCCGGCCCTCCTGCCTCAAACAGTCAGAGTTGCCCTGGCAGGATGGCCCAGAAAGCTGGCATTTTTAAACGGAGCAGCTTTTTTCCTGCTCCGGCTGAAAACGGAAAAGCATGCGATCAGCTTTTCGTCAACACCGTTTAAGTGTTTCGTGGCAGGACCTCTTAATGAGCTGCAGGGTTTTGCAGCTAAAGCTGAGTCAGGAAGCCTCTCTTAGCTGAGATCGCTGCTTGCCTCTCGCAAGCAGAGCAGCCCTGAGAAACTGCTGCTACCAAGAAACCAAACATGCTTTACTCTTTCCCAAGCTTTCTCAGACTTTCTGTGGATTCAGTTGCCCACACGTTGGGCAGCCATCTGTTGAAATTGGAGCAGCGTGACTGTGTCCTCCCCGCACCCAGCCGCCGGCATGGCTTAGCTTACGCCCCGAAATAATTACACAGAAACTGTAATCTTTTAAAGACTGCTTGGCCCATTAACTTCAACCTCTTAACCCATTCCTAATCATCTATGTAGGCACCCCAAGGTGTGCTTACCGGGGAGATTCTAGCCTACGTCCATCTTGGTCGGAGCTTCATCACGAGTGCCTCAGAGAGCAGAGCCATCCTGTCTGCCCGCTAGACAGGAGGCTGCTGTCTCTGAGCAAAGCTGCGTGCTTCTCTGAGCTAACTTCCTCTTCCTGTCCGCATACTATTCTGTTTACTCCTCCCACCTATGTTCTAACCAATTGGGCCAAGCAGTTTATTTATTGCTTATCCAATGAAATCAATAGATTGATATATGACACTCCCACATCACAGCATGCAGAAAAAAAAATCTCACCCTTTCAAATGACACTAACAGTCATGGAAACAATCAAACCAACTTTTATGAGCCTTTAAAGAAATATACATATCATAGCTCTGCATTAAAAAAAATAAGTAGGTTTCCATTTGGTATTATGTATATAGCAGTTCCTTGAGTCTGTCTGGGCGCACAATAAAATTTGTGCTTTTGGCTTAGACAGAGCTGCTTGCTAGAACTCTAAATTTCCTAAGACATGAGAAAGAAAGCTGAGGGCCATGCAGTATCCAGTTGTCTCAGCTGATGCCTGAAACCATGTTAATGTCCGTAGGCCTTCCTGCCGATTGGAGCCGTGTTGATTTGAGAGGCCTATGCTGCCACCGGAGGCCATGGTGATGTCTAGGTCCATGGTTCCACTGGAGTCTGTGTCAATGTCCACGACCTGTGATACCATCAAAAGCCATGCAATGCCTGTAGTCTGTGCTACAGCCTGAATCCATGCTGATATGAGGGACCTTCGTTGTCACCCGAGATTGTGCTGATGTCCTTGGCCTATGCTACGATGGTGTCTGTGGCCTGTGCAGTGACAGAGGGCCCTGTGATGTTCATGGTCTGTACTGCCACTGGAGACCATGTTGAGGTCTTTGATTCGTGTTGTCTTCAGAAACCATGTGTAAGTCCATAATTTATGCTTCTGGTGACTATAAAGGGCACAAATGCTACTTTTGCCATGGTGTTGGTGAGTGCAGACTCGCAGTCGAGAAAGAGGGACATAAAATCTGGCTTATGTGACAGCCCCAATCCCCACATTACCCCCTACAACTTCCCTAACAAACACATGCAGTAACAGCCTAGACAGAAAGCCACTGAAGAGAACTCTTACGAATGATCAGGATGCTGAGGTGTGGCCTTCCACAATTGATGTCTTCAGGTGGGGGTTGGGAAGGACTCAGTTTTCTTTAAGGGGCTGGCACCAGGAATTTGATCATGATCCAGTGAGTATATGGGCAGCACAAATTAGACTTGTTTTTTTCTTTTTCTTTTCATTTTTTTTGGGGGGGGTGAGTATTAGGGTGGGAGACGAATCTGGGAGAACTGGGAAGTGAGTGTGTTGGGTTCATGATGTGAAATTCCTAAATAATCAAAAAAATAGTATGAAGAAAACAGAAATGAGTAGAAATGGGAATATCAGGGGTGCTAACTAAGACAGACACAGCAAGTCACACAACTATCTGATATTTTTTGCTATTTTCTATATAAGTTACAAATGACATTTCCAATTTGGACAAAGGATGGCTGAATTACTTAGTAGGGAGAAGAAAGAAAAAAAGGAAGTGAGGGAGAAGGAAAGGGGGGAAGAAGAAAAGGAGAGAGGGAAGAAGGGAAGGAGGGAGACATGGAGAGAAGGAGAAGAGAGAGAGAAAGCACAAACACAAACATTATTGTTAGAGTTACAAACTTACAAACTGTCTTTATTATGGGGATACAAAGGAAATACACAGACTCACTGAACACCAGACAAGGTGGAAACTGCTGCAGACCGCAGCTCTGCCCCTGCAACAGGGAAACAGGAACAATAGCCCAAGCTGACATCTGCTCCAACCTCCCAAGAGAGCGAGTATGCTTCTCTGCCCTTATCAGTCCACCTTAGCACCTCAGACCACGCCCAGAGGGCCTGTATCCCAAAAGCTATTGGCTGAATAAACTCTCACAACAAAGCACTCTTTATGTGATCTGATTGTCACCTCTCTTTTGAGAGAAATTTGTTTGAGTCCAGTAACATAATGAAATAAGCACCAATTCTCCCAAAAGTTGAATCCCCAGGTAAAACTTAGAAACAATCCAACATTGGAAGCAGGGGTAGGTGGGTCTGAAACACTTGGCCCAGGTTTTCTTTCAGCTGCCAGGAATCTGGGGTGTGGGAGTTTCCTCCATAGGAGCAAAAACAGATATTGCCTATAGGATGAAGCAAGGCCCATATCTCAAATCCTGAACAAGAATACCAATCTAAAATGGATCAAAGACCTTAAAGTAAGGTATCAAAATGTGAAACTGTTAAAAAAAATCATAGGCAAAATTTATAATATAGATATAGGTGAGAATTTTCTGGAAATGACTCCAATAGCTCAGGAAATAAGACCCAGAATTAGCAAGTGTGATTGAATACAATAAAAAGCCTCTGCACAGCAAAAGAAACTATCAGCAGAGAGAAGAGAGCCTTAATAATGGTAAAAAACAAAAACAAACCTTTGTTGACTATACATCTGAAAGCAATTAATACATGAAATCTACATAGAACTCTAAAAATTAAATATCCCTTAAGAACCTTTATCAGTTAGTGGGAATATAAACTGAAGATAATTCTTAAAACAGAAGAAACGGAAATGACCAGTAAGTACTTGGAGGAAAAAAGTTCAACAGTCTTAGTCCACAGGAAAATAAACATGAAAACAAATAGAGATTCCATCAAATACATCACATCAGAGTGGCTATCATATATATATATTAACAATATTTACAATAAATACTAATAAAGATGTGGAAAAAAGGGAATATTCATATGCTGCTGGTGGGAATGCAAGCTGGTATGGCCACTATGGAGAACAGTATGGAGGCTTCTATAAACTGAAGACGTAACTCTGATATGATATAACTGTACCACTCCTGGTTAAATAACTAAAGAATTCTAAGTCAACATACTACATAGATACTTATACATGTAGTATAGATGCTCATCAACAAATGAATGCATAAGGAAAACATGATACATACATGTAATTTTATTGAGACATAAAGAAGAATGAAATTATGTCATTCCCAGGAACATAAATGAAACTAAAGACTATGTTAAAGGAAACAAGGGAGATTCAGAAAGGCTAATATGTCACGCCCCACCTCGTCCAGCAAGGATGACGCGCGACACACCGGAGCTCTTCTCACTGCAGTTTATTCCAGGACTTTATTCACTTTCTCTCTCTCTTCCCTCTCTCTCTCTGGGCAAACCTCTCCCAGCCCTTAAAAAGGCATGGGCTACCAACCCCGGATTGCCAGGTGGGCACTGCCCATAGGCCCACGCATATGCAGGCAGCTGATGATCATTGCGTGATAATAGCATAAGTCAAGCCTTAGCCATCTCAGGAGTTGATTATACATCTCCATCAGGTGTGACTCCACGCAGCTCGCTACACTAATATTTACGTGTTTTCTCTCATACACTGAGTCTACACAGGCAAGTAGAAAAGGTCTATACGAAGGGTTAGGTTAATGAATGGGGAGTTAAGAGGAAGTAATATAATATAGCAGAAAGGTGAAGTGTGATTCTGATTCTTTTTCTCATATACAAAATCTATGCATACAGAGATGCATACAAGTGTGTGTGTGTGTGTGTGTGTGTGTGACAATTTTTAGGGAGGAATATGATAAGTGAAAGTGGGAAGGAGGGATCAGAGAGAGTATGAGGATGAGGTGCAATGTCACACATGAAAATGTCATAATGAGTCTCAATATCTTGTGTAATAAAAAAGTTAATTAAAAGTATCTTTTTTTTTAGGCAAAACTGATTTTGCAAAGTAGGCCAACTATGTTTGATGCATTCTGTGCCATTAGACTTTTCAAGGCTGAGGTGTAAGTCAAGCAACAGAACAGAGGTGATAGAACTGAAGACTATATTTAACTCGACTAGTCCTATCTGGCCGTTGTTGTATTGAGAGAATGCTTTTTCTCATTGCATGCTCATTCTTCCCTTTGTACTCAAGTAGGATAATCTGTTACAGTTTTAAAGCCAGATTTCATTGAGCAATTTGGGCTAAGATGATAGGGAGGGCATTTGTTATGTGCTCTGAGAGATACTTGACTGCACTGGCTTCATGCAGCTGTTCATCTGCATGGAAGAACATAAATTAGGATTAAACACATACTTTTTAAAGAGATAAAAGAGGAGAAAATTGAACAAATTTCTTTGAGAAAATTCCAGGCTAACTGTTGATTATTTGAGTTTCTGACAATTTGATGAAGAAGATATCCTAGGTCCTATGTCTTGATCATTTTTCCTTCCAGTCCTAGTTCAATTAGCCTGCTGAAATGAAAAACAGTGTTCACTCTTTTCACAGCAGTTATAATATACATGAAAATTCACTTATATTCAAATAAACAAAAATATCAGAAAGAGGTATATTAATGTTAGATAAAATTATAATGAATGTCTACTATTTAATATTTTTAATCTTCTAATTTAAATTTTACTTTTGAATAACACAATTTCATTTAATTGGCAGATTTGTATGGGACCTGATATATATATATATATATATATATATAGGATGTTTCCTATTCCTGCCTAGCTCCTGTAATGAAGCAGCCTGCTTCAGGGAACCTCAAAGTGCATCAGTGCCTCACTCCTAGCTGCCTGGGTATATGCCCCATGCCTCAGTGCCTCCCCTGTCCTCCACTGCCACAGGATACAACACTTGCTTACTAGATGTCTCTCTCGCTTCCTCGTCATCCCCACCATGCTCCTTCAAGCTGACTCTTCTCCACTGACACCCCCGCACCTCAGCCTCCCTGGAGTTCCTCAGTGTCATCCCATGCTGCTTCGGTGTCTACCCATAATTCTTTGGTGTCATTCTCAGGTGCCACAATGATGCATCCCCATCTTTCTCAGTGTGGCCCCAGACTTTTGGTCACCCCAGACTGTCTCAGTGCTCCTTCTGGCTATCTCGTTGTCACCAACGCTGCCTCATTGCTACTCCCACTGCTTCATGCCCCCCAACTGCCTTGTGTTCCACCTGGCTGACTTCAGGTCTCCCCCAGCTGCCTCGATGTCTTCCCTGGCTCTCACAGTTTCTCACAGGAAACTGCATCAGTTTTCGCACACCATCCCTGCCTCATGCTCCCCTATTCAGTGGATCCAGGCTGCCTTGGAGTCCATCAGGACTATCTCAATGTGCCCCAGGCTGCTTCACTGTTTGCCTACCAGTTGAAAGTTGTCCATTTCCTTTAAGTTTTCCAATTTTGTGGAACACAGGTTTTCAAAATATAACCTGATGATTCTTTGTATTTCCTCCGTGTTTGTTGTTATGTCCCCGTTTTCATTTCTGATTTTATTAATTTGGATATTTTCTCTCTGCCTTTTGGTTATTTTGGATAAAGGTGTGTCTATTTGCTGATTTTCTTGAAGAAACAACTCTTTGTCTCATTGATTCTTTTTATTGTTTTCTTTGTTTCTATTTTGTTGATTTCAGCTCTCAGCTTGATTATTTCCTGTCATCTAGTTCTCTTAGGTGAGTTTGCTTCTTTTTGTTTTAAAGTTTTCAAATGTTCTGTTAATTCACAAGTGTGGGATTTTTCCAGTTTATTTATGTAGGCATTTAGTGCTATGAACTTTCCTCTTAACACTGATTTCATTGTGTCCCATAAATTTGGGTATGATGTATTGTCATTTTCATTGAATTTTAGGAAGTCTTTAATTTCTCCCTTTATTTCTTCCTTGACCCATTGATGATTCGGGTGAGCCTTGTTTAATTTTTTTGTGTTTATGGAATATTTGGAATTAGTATTGCTGTTGACTCCTAGTTTTAAGCCATGGTGATCTGATAAGATGCATGGGGTTAATCCAATTTTTTTTTTTGTATTTGTTGAGGTTTGTTTTGTTACTGAGTATGTAGTCAGTTTTTGAGAAGGTCCCATGAGGTGCTGAGAAGAAGATATATTCGACTTTGTTAGGATGGAATATTCTATAGATGCTGTTAAGTCTTTTTGAGTCATAACATCTGTTAGTTCCCTTATTTCTCTGTTCATTTTTTGTCTTACTGACCTGTCCAATGGTGAGAGGGAGTGTTGAAGTCTTCCATTATTAGTATGTGGGGTTTAATATATGATTTAAGCTTTAGAAGTGTTTCTTTTACATATGAGGGTGCCCTTGTATTTGGGGCATAGGTGTTCAGTTTTGAGATTTCCTCTTGATGGATTTTTTTTCCTGTGACTAATATGAAATGTCCTTCTTTGTCTCTTTTGACTGATTTTAGCTTGAAGTCTATTTTGTTAGATATTAAATAGCTACACCAACTTGTTTCTTAGGTCCATGGTGTGGGAGAATTGTCTGTATTCTGTCACTCATATTTTAAATAAACACTGATTGGTCAGGCAGGAAGTATAGGCAGGACAACCAGACAGGAAATAGAGGTGGGGCAATGAAACAGGAGAATTCTAGGAGGAGGAAGCCCATTCCTCCTTAGTCCTACTCAGATCACAGAAGGAGAAAGATGTGACCTGCCCCACTGAAAAAGGTACCAAGCCATGTGGCTAACATAGATAAGAATAATGTGTTAATATAAGTTATAAGAGCTAATACAAAGCCTGAGCTAATGAGCCAATCAGTTTATATTTAATGTAGACTCTCTGTGTGATTTTCTCTGGGACTAAATGGCTAGGGAACCGGGCAGACAGACACCACCATAAGCAGGCCCTCATATTACAGAATGGTGCCCAATGTGAATTGTCTGTATTCTGTCAATCATATTTTAAATAAACACTGATTGGTCAGGCAGGAAGTATAGGTGGGACAACCAGACAGGAAGGAAAGGTGGGACAATGAGAACAGGAGAACACTGGGAAGGAGAAAGCCCATTCTTCCCCAGTCCTGCCCAGACACCCAAGAAGCAGGATGTGACCTGCCCTGCTGAAAAAGGTACTGAGTCATGTGGCTAACATATACTAGAATAATGGGCTAATTATAAGTTATATGAGCTAATACAAAGCCTGATCTAATGGGCCAATCAGTTTGTAACTTATGGAGACCTCTGTGTCATTTTGAAGACTGTGGGAACTGGGAAGGACAGAAACCCCAACTAGCAGGCCCACATGATACAGAATGGCACCCACATGGACAACTGCATCCACGTAAAACCTGAGAGAGCCTGGGAAGTAATTCTAAAACAAAATAACAGCATTATGCATGGTTTCTTTCTTTCTTTCTTTCTTTCTTTCTTTCTTTCTTTCTTTCTTTCTTTCTTTCTTTCTTTCTTATCTTTTCTTTTTTTTTTTTTTTTTTTTTTTTTTTTTTTTTGAGACAGGGTTTCTCTGTAGCTTTGGTGCCTGTCCCGGAACTAGCTCTTGTAGACCAGGCTGGCCTTGAACTCCCAGAGATCTGCCTGCCTCTGCCTTCCGAGTGCTGGGATTAAAAACATGCGCCACCACCACCCGGCTTGCGTGGTTTCTTGGTAACAGCAATTTCTCAGGTCTGCTCTGCTTGCTAGAGGCAAGCAAGAGCTCTCATTTAAGAGAGGCTTCCTGACTCAGCTTTAGCTGTAAAACCTTACACCTCCTTTAAAAGGTCCTGCCATGAAACACTTAAACAGTGTTGATGAAAAACTGAATGCATGCTTTTTGGCCTTCGGCTATAGCAGAAAAAAAGCTATGCCATTTAAAAATGCCAGCTTTCTGGGCCGCACTGCCAAGGAAAACTGTCTTTCAGGCAGGTAGTCTGACTGTGGAGCATTTGAGTATTGTTTGTAGACACACCATTGAAGCTTGCTTGCTGGCAAGGACCTTGAAACGCCATAGAGTTGTGGCAATAAACATGGCTTTGGCTGGTAATTCTGCCATGAGGCTGGAAAGCTAAGGCATGGGCCGGATCCAGCCATCAAAGCCACGACTTTAATCCTACGCATACTGCTTAGTAAATTAAAGATTCATGTGGTCAGAAAAAGAGAGAGATATACAGTAAAGATAGATTCAAAGACAAAAAAAAAATCACCTCTAAATGATTTACTATGGTTAAGAATTTTTATATTAATGGCCGGGCGGTGGTGGCGCACGCCTTTAATCCCAGCACTCGGGAGGCAGAGGCAGGCGGATCTCTGTGAGTTCGAGACCAGCCTGGTCTACAGAGCTAGTTCCAGGACAGGCTCCAAAGCCACAGAGAAACCCTGTCTCGAAAAACCAAAAAAAAAAAAAAAAAAAAAAAAAAAAAAAAAAAAAGAATTTTTATATTTACTTGGGAGAGTAATGAAAGAAGTAAAAGTCCTCAAAATAAAACAAAAAAGAGAGTAGTTGGATGTGGTGGTACACACCTTTAATCCCAACACTTGGGAAGCAGAGGCAGAGACACCTCTGCAAGTTCAAGGTGTGATGAAATACACCTTTAATCCTAAAGTTTGGGAGGCAGAGGCAGACAGATCTCTGTGAATTCAAGGTGTGGCAGCATACACCTTTAATCACAGCACTTGGGAGGCAGAGACAGGTGGATTTCTGTGAGTTCAAGGACAGCCTGGTCTATAGAGTGTGTTCCAGGACAAAGATACACAGAAACCCTGTCTCAAAAAACCAAAAAGTAAAAATAAAAGTAACAGAGGTTAAAATGAAGCCAAATAAAGATGAAAATACACAGAGAATCTTGATACTGTATGCTATTGTGCTCTCTTTGAATTGTTTGAATGCTGAGGAAGGAGCAACAGCTGCTAAAAGATATTTGCTTATAAATGCTGCTGAATTAATCCAAAATAGGTATTTTAAAAATCCTAGACTTCAAAATTGAAGTCAAAAAGGTATGTTACATGGGAGAAGAGATTTTGTTTTTGTTTCCACAGAAAATGGGAGGCTGTGGATTCATTCTGAGTTAAGAAAAATCAGGTTTGCCAGGCGGTGGTGGCACACGTCTTTAATCCCAGCACTTGGGAGGCAGAGGCAGGCTGATCTCTGGGAGTTGAGGCCAGCCTGGTCTATAAGAGCTAGTTCCAGGATAGGCACCAAAGCTACAGAGAAACCCTGTCTCGAAAAACCAAAAAAAAAAAAAAAAAGAAAGAAAAAGAAAGAAAGAAAGAAAAGAAAAATCACGTTTGATTAGGAAGACCACCTGAGAAATCTCTGGCAGGAACAGATGGCTCAGATGTCTGAGTTCTACATCAAGAACAGATTCAAGATGCTGCCTGAGATGAACAAGCCTCACAGGATACTCCAGTCAGGACTTGATGATAATTCGAAATTTTCTTTAGGTACCCAAAAGATTATCAGCACCCCCAAACAGCAGAAAATAGCCTAGAATATTATGCCCACATTCCCAAAAATTGGACTATGGCTATTTTACTTTGTTTAAGAAAAAGATGGGGAAGTGGTTGGTGTAGGACAATTTGATATTATATCAATTATATTTTTAAATAAATGCTGAATGGCTGATAGCCAGGGAGGACATATAGGCAGGAAAACCAGACAGCAGTAGAGGTGGGGCAATGAGAACAGGAGAATTCTGGGAAGAAGGAAGCTTTCTTGGCAGCCCTGCCCAGACCACGGAAGAAGCAGGATGTGACCTGCCCTGCTGAAAAAGGTACTGAGTTATGTGGCTAACACAGATAATGATAATGAGTTAATATACATTATAAGAGCCAATCCGAAGCCTGAGCTAATGGGCCAATCAGTTTATAATCTTCTGGAGACCTCTGTGTGATTTTCTTTGGGACTTGCCAGCTGTGAGGTACCAGGTGGGACAAAAACCCCAACAAGCAGGACCCCAAGTTACAGGTCCATTTGATTGGAATATTTTTTCTCTACCCTTTACTCTGAGTCAATGTCTGTTTTTAAGGTTGAGGTATGCATCTTGTATGCAGAAAAATGGATTCTGTTTTCTTATTCATTCTATTAGTCTGTGCCTTTATTTATTTATTTATTAAAGATTTCTGTCTCTTCCCCACCACTGCCTCCCATTTCCCTCCCCCTCCCCCAATCAAGTCCCCCTTCCTCTTCAGCCCAAAGAGCCATCAGGGTTCCCTGCCCTGTGGGAAGTCCAAGGACCACCCACCTCCATCCAGGTCTAGTAAGGTGAGTATCCAAACTGCCTAGGCTCCCACAAAGCCGATACATGCAGTAGGATCAAAAACCCATTGCCATTGTTCTTGAGTTCTCAGTAGTCCTCATTGTCTCTATGATTTTTCCCAAGACCGATTTTATCCCAGGCTTTTTCAGACCCAGGTCAGCTGGCCTTGGTGAGTTTCTGATAGGACATCCCCATTGTCTCAGTGTATGGGTGCACCCCTCGCATTCCTGAGTTCCTTGCTTGTGCTCTCTCTCCATCTCCTGATTTGCCTGCAAACTTCAAGAAATCCTTGTTTTTTACTGCTGAGTAGTACTCTAATATGTATATATTCCATACTTTCTTCATCCATTCTTCAATTGAAGGGCATCTAGGTTGTTTCCAGGTTCTGGCTATTACAAACAGTGCTGCTATGAACATAGTAGAGCATATACTTTTGTTGTATGATAAGCCTCTCTTGGGTATATTCCCAGAGTGGTATTACTGGGTCCAGGGGTAGGTTGATCCCGAATTTCTGAGAAACCTCCACACTGCTTTCCAAAGTGGTTGCACAAGTTTGCATTCCCACCACAATGGATGAGTATTCCCCTTTCTCCACACCCTCTCCAGCAAAGGCTATCATTGGTGTTTTTTATTTTTCGCCATTCTGACAGGTGTAAGATGGTATCTTAAAGTTGTCTTGATTTGCATTTCCCTGATTGCTAAGGAAGTTGAGCATGACCTTAGGTGTCTTTTGGCCATTTGAACTTCTTCTGTTGAGAGATCTCTGTTCAGCTCAGTGCCCCATTTTATAAATGGGTTGATTAGCCTTTTACGGTCTAGTTCTTGACTTCTTGAAGTTTGCAGGCAAATGGATGGAAATAGAAAACACTATCCTGAGTGAGGTAGCCAGACCCAAAAAGAGGAACATGGGATGTACTCACTCATATTTGGTTTCTAGTCATAAACAAAGGCCATTGAGCCTATAATACATGATCTTAGAGAAGCTAAATAGAAGGAGAACCCAAAGAAAAACATATGGCATCCTCTGGAATATTAACCTTCATCAGGCGATGAAAGGAGACACAGACAGAGACCCACACTGGAGCACCAGACTGAAATCTCATAGTCTGTGCCTTTTTATAGGTGAGTTGAGTCCATTTATATTAAGGGATATTAATGTCCTTTTAATTTAGTTTTCATTGTTGATTATGTTAATTTGTGCATTTTTTGCTTCTTTAGGATTTTCTACTATGAGACCATCAATCTTCTGTGTTTTGTTGATGTAGCCAACTTCCTTGGGTTGGAGTTTTCCTTCTAGTATTTTGTGTATGACTGGGTTTGTGGCTAGGTATTGGTTAAATTTGGTTTTATCGTGGAATATCTTGTTTTCTCCTTCTATGGTGATTGAAAGTTTTGCTGGGTAAAGTAGTCTGTCTTGGCATCCATGGTCTCTTAATGTCTGCATAACATTTGACCATGACCTTCTGGCTTTTATTTTCTACAATGAAAAGTCAGGTGTAATTCTGATAGGTCTACCTTTATATATTACTTGGCCTTTTTCCTTTGCAGCTCTTAATATTCTTTCTTTACCCTGTATGTTTACTGTTTTGATTGCTATGTGGCAAGGGGACATTTTGGATCCAGTCTATTTGGTTTTCTGTATCTTTTTAGGCATGTTTCTTCCATCTTCATAGGCATGTCTTTCTTTAGGTTGTGAAATTTTCATCTATGATTTTGTTAAATATATTTTCTGTGCTTTTGAGTTGAACTTCTACTTCTTCTATACCTTTGATTCTTAGGTTTGGCCATTTCATGGTGTCCCATATTTCCTGGATATTTTTGGATTAAGCTTTTGTTAGATTTAATGTTTTCTTTGACTCTATTGTATCATCAATGTTTGAGATTCTCTCTTCCATCTCTTGTATTCTGCTGTTCCTGCTTGCGTTTGTGGTTCCTGATCATTTTCTCATGATTTCTGTTTCTATACTTCCCTCGGCTTGTGTTTTCTTTAATGTCTCTATTTCAGTTTTCAAGTCTTGAATAGTTTTTTTCATATGTTTGATTGCCTTTTCTTGGTTTTGTTTAAGGGATTTTCTGATGTCTTCCAATGTTTTGTTTGTCTTTTCCTCCATTTCTTTGAGGGAATTTCTCATTTCCTCTTTAAGAGTCTCAAAAATTCTCCTGAAGTTATTTTTTAAGTCATTTCTTCTGCTTCATCTCTATTTGGTTTTTCAAGTCTTGCTGTTGTAGAGTCCTTATGTTTTACTGGTGTCATGTTGCTCTTTGTAGTGTTGCATGTGTTTTTACCTTTTCTACTCATTTTTTCCTCTAATAAGTATGTTAGGGTTTGTAGGTGATTCTGTTGGTTAATCTTCTAGGTGGCAGTGAATCCAAGGCTCAGATGGTTGTTCCTTCTGGTACAGTTAGTGCGATGGTTCTAGTTACCCCTTTGGTCACTCTGTGTTCCTGGAGGTCACCCAGCACTCCCAGACTTTGCTTCACTCCCTTGGTGTTTGCTGTCTCAGGCTTGCTCTAGTCTAGGTTGTCAGCTTTGACCTGTTTCTGTAAATTCTGGTCTGGATCCACTCCTGCAGAGGTTCTTGGCTTGGAGTTGATCCTGCAAAGGTCTCTGGCTCCAGTCTACTCCCTTGGAGTTCCCAGCCTCAGGTGTACCCAGACCCACAAAGGATCTGCTTCAGGCTTACTCCCTCAGAAGTCCCAGAATCACTCTTGGATCTGGACTCACAGAGGCTTCTGGTTCCTGCCTATTCCCTTTGATGTACCAGACCAACCCCTAAACCCACAGAGGTCCTGGCTTAAACATACTCCCTCTAGGTCCCAGACTCATGCCTTAATCTATATTTCTTAACCATGCACTACATTTTTAAATGAGCTGTACTGGGGCTGGAGAGATGGCTCAGTGGTTAAGAGCATTGCCTGCTCTTTCAAAGGTCCTGAGTTCAATTCCTAGCAACCACATGGTGGGTTAAACCATCTATAATGAGGTCTGCTGCCCTCTTCTGGCCTGCAGACATACACACAGACAGAATATTGTATGCATAATAAATAAATATTTAAAAAATATGAGCTGTACTATCATAATACCTTAATCAAGATCAGAAATACATACACATATATCAAAATTGATCTCAAATTTGTATGTATAAACCAAGATCCATACCAATGCAAATTATTCATATCTATATCATATCCCTTTTAAATGTAAACAAACATTTATAAACAATATTTGGGAATATGGGCATAGTTTTTTCCATACTTCTTCCTGCTGATTGGTGGTGCTGTTAATCAGGTCTTTCATGGTGTATCCTATGTGTTAGGTTCATCTCATTTAGCACTTGGGTGAAATAATTTTTTGAGGCTATTCATGGCAACCTTTTAGGGGTACACCGTCTATCAAACCACAGCAGTCTGGAAGTAATCCACAGGTTTTCATCCTCTGTGGAAACCAGGGAAGAACGTCTTTTCCACAGCAACATATCCTTACACCTTAATTTGGAAGTCATGATACCTTTATAACATCCATGCTGGTTTAGTTTAGCAATTCATAAAACAAAATGTCTCTCTGTACTTGGCTCATTCACAGTCAAAAAATTCAAAGATGACATAATAATATACATAATCCAGGCTCTCTGTGAATTTTCCATTTTATGTGGCTTATATTTCTTTACTATTTTTAATCTATGACTATCTGCTTTCTGTTTCTTTAAAGACTTTACCCCATTTTAAAAAAGCATTAACTTTATTTTATGACTCTTTATACTCTTTTTCTTCTCTCTTCCAAGTCTATGTAGATTTATACAACACTTTGACTAATCTGGATTTTTTTTTTATTGCTTATCGGTTATTCTTTACTGTCCAGGAGCAGTTTTTAAAATGCTAAGTGTTTCTTAAAACTTAAGTTGCACAGTTATTATGGTATATATGGTACTTCTCGCTTGCTGGCCCAGTCTATAACTTAAGCTATGTAATTACTATATATATGTAATTACACACACACACACACACACACACACACAATATATATATATACATACATACATATGTATATATAGTACTTTTGCTTGCCAGTCCAGTCCAGCATGGTGGATGTACTTGCACTTCTGAGCCATGCACACAACCCCATTCTCAGACACATAGCCAGCCCATGCTGCAATTAAGCTAACTGCAGCAGTCTGCTCACAAACCACATTCAAATGCTCTGTAGCCAGACGTCCTGCCTGAAAGAGCTAGAACTCACATTGGCAGTATGGCCCAGAAAGCTGGCATTTCAAAATGGCATGGCTTTTTTTCTGCCATGGCTGAATCAGGAAAACCTCTCTTAAGGGAGCTATGGAACAACATCAGCAAACACAAAGAAGCTGTGTTAAATTCTCTATTTTTTTTTTTTTGTCTAAAATTCCTTTCCAAGTCCTCTCGGGTTTTACATGGATGTAGTTACCAATGTTGGTGCCAATTTGTTGGAGGAGTGAGCTGCTTGTTCACCCCAGCCTCTCGGCTAGCTTAGACCTGAAATAACCACACAGAAACTATATTCATTAAAACACTGATTGGCCTATTAGCTCTAACTTATTATTGGCCAACTCCTACATCGTATTTTAATCCATCTCCATTAATCTGTGCATCACCACAAGGTCGTGGCCTACCAGCAAAGTTTCAGCATTTCTATCTTTTTTTTCAATATTTATTTATTTATTTACAGCATTTCTATCTTTAGTGGTGGTGACTCAGTGGCTTCTCTCTCACTCTGCCCTCCACCTCCCATGCTATAGGCCTAGCAAGTTTTCTTTATTCATTAACGAATAAAATCAACACATAGACAAAAGGACTTCCCACACCACTGGATTGTAACATGAGCGGTGACTGCTTGTTGGGGTTTCTGTCCATATCCAGTACCCCATGGTCAGCAAGCCCCAAAGAAAATCACACAGAGATCTCTATAAGTTATAAAACTGATTGGCCCATCAGCTCAGGCTTCTTACTAGTTCTTATGGCTTATATTAACCCATTATTCTTATCTATGTTAGCCACACGGTTCATTACCTTTCTCAGCAGTGCAGCTCACATCTTGCTTCTTTGAAGTCTGGGCAGGAGTGGGAGGAATCAACTTCCTCCTTCCCAGAATTCTCCTGCTCTCATTGCAATATTTCTACTTCCTGTCTGGCTTTCCCACCTATACTTCCTGCCTGGCCAATCAGCATTTATTTATAACATGATTGACAGAATACAGACAATTCTCCCACACCACTGGATCACACCAGTCATTCACAGACCAACAATTTAACCAACTCATGACTCCTGCGCTAATACGAAGGGAGCTGTCAGATCATTTAGTGGTCAGTAGACCTGCACATTACTGAAGAGTAGATATACACACAGCGACTGACACGTAAGACTGTGGACAGTAATTGTTCACTCTATGTCAGGTAGTCATCAGATAGATCCATTACAGGTCAGAAGGTCCATGGTGTCTGGTAGGTCCATCTGTGAATAGTAGGTCATCCACGCTTATGTCAGCACATCAGCAGGCTGACCCGTTCACAGACCAGAAAGTCCGCAGTGCCTGGCAGATCAGTTCCTACAGAGTAGGTCATCTATTCCTGTGGAAGTCATGCAACCTAGATTGGCAGACAAATGCCTGTCCAAGGAGTCTACAAGACAAAGTCTCAATTCCTGTGACTTGCAAGCTGTTTCTCTTTCATTATGCTATTGTTCATTTTGGTATTTTTCAGTTTCAATTTGTCAGTTGTGCATGTAACAGGTATAATTTTCTATAGAAATACCATTCTTTTTCCAATGTTTTCACATAAGATTCAGCAGAGAGCTAATGCTTCTCAAATTTCTTATCGTGCATTACTTACTGCTACTCCTAATCCTGGGGACTTTTCTGACTAGAGGCAGTTAAAATTAGTGGGTGATGCTTTCATAATTGTTCTAAGGAAAAGGTAAATAGCACCATCTTGTGGATAAAGTGAATCATAGACCTGTAGTTGTAGGAAGTCATGGGTAAATAGGAGGAAACAACACCTGGAACATTAATCATGTCTCACAGTTTTTGGAAGGGGATTAAGATGATGTATACACAGAAAAGGGAAAAAAAACCTCAGGAATGTACATAGTGCCAACTGTTGAGAGTAAGTTCCCTGGATACTAAGCATATAGAATCAGTGGTAGGATCTATTATGCTCCAAGAGGGGAAAAATGCAATGCAAAATGTGAGAGGAGTAGATTCACCTTTATCATACACAGGAATTTATATTGGTGGAAGAAGAATGGTATGGTAGGATTGGAAAAGAGTGCCTTATCAAAGTCTGCCCTTCATAGAAAGATTGAGATGAACAGGGCCCTCTTGTAGTCTAGGGACATATATAAAAACATATCTTACATACATGAAAGAATTTTTTAGGTTTGAATATTGTTGTCCTTAAAGCAATGTACCCCTGTCTATTACCTTTTAACTTTGTACCAGCTGGCAGAAGTCCTGCAAAAACAGAATGTGTCTGGCTCAATAATTAGTTAAGTCTGCAAAAATGCTGAACCCTATGTCTAGAATAAGGTTATGTAGGGGGTGGGAAAATGTGTTTGCAGAAGCATAAGGGGAACAAGGGGGATGCTTTTATGTTGACTATGATGTAATTCTTAGAAGTTAAAAGTAAAAACCCGTAATAAAAATGAACACATGTAAGTCTGGTAGAACAATTTCTGTTAAAATATAAATAAAGATGGCTCAAGCTATTTGGAGACTCTTTTGTACAGTCCATCTGGTGGTCAGATTCTTAATTTGTGCCAGTGGTCCTTCAACATCTCAGGACTTGAACTTTAGCTGGGGTTAACAATGGAATTCTATTGAGTACATGACTTGGTTAGTTTAGAGCATTGGCTGCTCTCCCAGATAACCTGGTTCCATTCCCAGCAATTCCCTTTTCTGATCTCCAAGGGGATGAGATACATATAGTGAATAAAGGCAAAACATTCCTACAAATAAAATAAATCTAAAAATAAATAAATAAAGCATCCAACATACTACTTGAAGTTCCTGCAAATATCATCTTTTAATTCACAACATGAAAATTTAAGCCAGTTTTTATTCATTCAAATAAAATAATAGGCAAATAATCTACAAAGTAGAAAGCTAGTGTATCTTTAAAAGCTAGTAGATCACTATTTTTTGTAAATTTTATGAAGGCTCTTGACTAAAGTGTGCTCTAGACCCAAAAGAAATTTTATATGGCATTGTGTTAGCCAATGGTAGAAAAGGAAGAATGATGCCAATTTAACCATCATGATATTCATCATTTTTACACATGGGCTTGGAAACTCCATGACCGTGCAGTTCATCTTCAAATTGGATAATCTCTTCTAAATTTAATCTTTTTTCTGTTTTTTAATTTCTCTGTATTTATATGATCTGTTGTATGTACAATCTGAAAAAAATTTTAAATGGGAGATTTTTAAAAAAAATGTACAGAGCTAGATCTGGAAGAAAACCTTTATCATTTTCTCTGCATAACAATAGCATACCATTCAAAATTTGCATGTAATTAGTAGACACTGAAGGTTGGGCTTTGCCTCCATTCTGAAAATCTGCAAAGCACTATATGTAACTGGTATTCAAAATAGAGTCCAAATGCACCATCTTTAAGAATAAAATTAAGCATTCTGTTGTGAAGATGAAAAAAACTTATTGACTGAAAATGATCATAATAAGCTATAGCTACAATAAAAGGTAAGTGCAGTTTCATGCTATTAAAGTGTGCCTGTGTGTACTCATTTGGAACTGGAAAAGCACTTTTCTTTTCCAGTAACATGGACTATATCTAAAGGACTGGGAAATACAGGACCTGAAGGAAAAGCATGACAACCTATGTTCAATTCTGAAAACCCACATAAAAAAAGCCAGGCACGTGCTCCTGCGTGAAATTCAAGCACTGAGGAGGCTGGTTACCAACAATGTAAAACAATGTAACAAGGCACTCCTTTTCATCTGCAAAATCCTTAGATCCCCAAACTTAGCCTGCTTTAGGGCTGAGGGATCCAGGAAGACAGCAGGGAGTGTTACTGACACTGGGGCTTCTTTGTACTGTCCCATTCTATCCCCTAAGCCCGCCTTTTTGTCTGCTAGGTCTTTAGAACCAGGCAAGAAACCCTGGCCCCATGATGTGGGGATTCTGAAAGGTGAGTGGGTGGACAGTCCAGGGAGCTGAATCCAGGCACCCTCCAGTTCCCTGGGCTTTTCTGGCCATCCAGCAGGGTGTGTTCTTGGCTGCTGGCTTTTTTTTTTTACCCCATTCCACCCTGCCCCCAAGCACTCCTTTTCATCTCTGAGGTCCTTGGATCCCCTGGCACAGCCTGATTCAGGGCAGAGGGGACCTAAGAGAGGGCAGACCAAGAAAATCTCCCAAGTACACAGTCAGCCATAGCAAAGATTGGACCAAAACGACAAGACTATGCTGATCTCATTTGAAGGAAGAGATGGGCATGCGCCAATCCGAGAATTCCTCCAACATCCTGAAAAACAACATGACAACACTAGAACCCAGTGAACATGCAACAGGAAGATGTGAAGACCCTAACCCAGAAAAAGTAGAAGAAATCAACTTTAAACATAACCTTATGAAAATGGTGGAGACCCTTAAACAGGAAGTGAAAAAGTCCCTTAAAGAAATGGAAGAGAAGATGAATAAAAGGTTAGAAGACATTGATAAATCCCTCAATGATACTCAAGAAAACCAAGAAAAAGCAATCAAACAGGTAATAGAAACAGTTCAAGACTTGAAGACCGAAATAGAGGTAATAAAGAAAACAGAAACTGAGGGAAGACTGGATATGGAAAATATGGGTAAGTGAGCAGGAACTACAGAGAGAAGTATAACCAACAGAATATAAGAGATAGAAAAAAGAGTCTCAGACATTGAAGATACTATAGAGCAAATAGACTCATTGATCAAAGAAAACAGCAAATCCAAAAAAAATCTTAACAGAAAACATCCAGGAAATCTGGGGGCACCATGAAAAGACCAAACATAAGAATAATAGGAGTAGAAGGAGAAGAATTTCAGCTCAAAGGCCTAGAAAATATATTTAACAAAATCAGAGAAAAAAGACTTTCCCCAACCTAAAGAAGGATATTCCTATGAAGGTACAAGAAGTTTACAGAACACAAAATAGACTGGATCAAAAAGAAAAAACCCTCACCATATAATAATCAAAACAAAAACATACAGAATAAATAAAGAATATTAAGAGCTGCAGAGGAAAAAAGGTCAACTAACATATAAAGGTAAACCTATCAGAATTACACATGACTTCTCCATAGAAACCATGAAATCCAGAAGGTCTTTGATAGATGTGCTGCAGACACTAAGAGACTATGGATGCAAGCCCTGATTACTATACCCAGCAAAACTTTCTTTCACCATCGATGGAGAAAACAAGATATTCCAGGACAAAAACAGATTTAAGCAATATATAGCCACAAACCCAGCCTTACAGAAAGTACTAGAAGGAAAACCTCAACCCAAGGAAGCCAACAACACCCATAATAGCACAGACATCTGACAACCCTCCACCAACACAACTCAAAGTAGGGAAACACATAAACACTACCACCAAAGAAATAACTGGAGTTAACAACCACTGGTCATTGTTATTGCTTAATATCTATGGTCTCAATTCACTTATAAAAAGGCACAGGTTAAGAGAATGGATATGAAATCAGGATCCAACATTCTGCTGTTTACATGAAACACACCTCAACCTCAAAGACAGACACTACCTCAGAATTAAGGGTTGGGAAAAGGTTTTCCAAGCAAATGGATCTAAGAAATAAGAGGGCGTAGCTATTCTAATATCTAACAAATTCGATTTCAAACTAAAATCAATCAGAAGAGGTGGAGAAGGTCGTTTTATACTTATAACAGGAACAATTCATCAAGATGAAGTCTAAATCATGAATATCTATGCCCCTAATATAAAAGCACCCACATATGTAAAAGAAACATTACTAGAACTCAAATCACACATCAAACCCCACACACTAATAGTAGGGGATTTCAACACTCCTCTCTGACTAATGGACAAGTCAACCGACACAAACTTAACAGAGAAATAAGAGAACTAAAGGATGCAATGAATCAAATGGACTTAACAGACAACTATAGAACATTCCACCCAAACAGGAAAGAATATGCCTTCTTCTCAGCATCTCATGGGACCTTCTCAAAAAATTGATCACATACTTGGTAACAAAGCAAACATCCACAGATACAAAAAAATGGAGTAACCACATGTGTCTTATCAGATCACCATGAAGTAAAGTTAGAATTTAACAACAATTCCACTCCCAGAAAGCCTACAAACTCATGGAAACTGAACACCCCTGGGTTAAGGAAGAAATAAAGAAATTTGATGTGGGAGTGTCATATATCAATCTGTTGATTTCATTGGTTAAAATAAAGAAACTGCCTGAGCTCATTGATAGGCCAACCCTTACGTGGGTGGAGTAAACAGAATAGGATTCTGGGAAAGAGAAGCTGAGTCAAGGAGTCGCCATGATGCCCGCACTCCAGACAGAGGCAGGCTGAATCTCCCCGGTAAGCACACCTTGGGGTGCTACACAGATTATCAGAAATGGGTTAGGTCGATATGTAAGAGCTAGCCAATAATGGGCCAGGCAGTGTTTAAAAGAACACAGTTTCTGTGTAATTATTTCTGGGCATAAGCTAAGCCATGCGGGCGGCCGGGTGAAGGGGACACAGCCCGGCCGCCCCTATTACTACAAATTGGCGCGCCAACGTGCTAATGAACTCCACGTAAAACCTGAGAGGGCTTAAAAAGGACATAGAGAAAATTTAAGACAGCTTTTTGCTGTTTCTGGGTTGCGTACTGCAAAGAAATTGTCCTGTCTCAGCAGCAGGAAAAAACTGGCTGTTTTAAGATGCCGGCTTTCTGGGCTGTGCCGCCATTGTGATCTCTGTCTGGCTCCTGCGGGAGACAAAGCTTTTGAATGGAGCATTTGGAGTAAACTGCTATGGCTTGCTTGATGATAATGTGGACTGCTGTGTGTCTGGAACTCTTTGCAGCTCAGGCTCACCAAATGGCTCTGGGCAGGAGCGGCTCAGCTCTGCCATACTGCAGTCTCAGACAGGAACTACCGTAATTACCTTAATGACAGCGCACTTAAGGTTTCTACTGGGCAGAATGCAGGTGGTACCGTATTAACTGTACAAGAAGCAACTTAAGTTTTTAAGAAGTGCTTAACATTTTAAAAAATGCTCCTGGATAGTAAAAAAATTACAGATTCACAATAAAACAGATTCAGACAGACCACTAAATGAGTCACAATGTTGGATAACTGTACGTGGGCTTGAGAGAAAAAAATATATATATACAGAGAGAGAATAAAGTTAATGCCTTTAAAATTAAAAAGGTAAAGTCTTTAAAGAGACAGAGTACAGATAGTTAAGAGAGTAAAACAAATAAAGAAAAATAAGCCACGTAAAAATGGAAAATTCACAGAGAATCTGGATTATGTACATTGTGTTTTCTTTAAAATTTTTGACTGTGAAGGAGCTAAGTACAGAGAGACATTTCATTATATGGGCTGCCAAGTGGAACCAGAATGGATATAAGGGTATTACGATTTCAAAATTTGGGTCTAAGGATATGATGCTTCGGAGAGGGTCTTCTTTTGTTTTCACAGAGGACCAGACCCTATGGATTGCATCTATTCCGATATGGTATGATAGACCACGCCCTCCTGAAAGGTTGCTGTGAACACCCTCGGAAAATTGCTTCACTCAACTGCCAACTGAGATAAAACTATCACAGGTTATACCGTGAAAGACCTAATTAACGACGCCCCCATACAGCAGGAAGCAGTTTGGAGAGAAAAACTGCGCCCATGTTCCCAAATATTGATTATATATGTTCTTTTACATTTAAAGGGGGATATGATATAGATAAAAATAATTTGCATTGGTATGGATTTTAAGGTCAATTTTGTTATATGTATATGTATTTCTGATACTGATTAAGATATTGTGATGTGTAGTTCATTTTTAAAATGTAATGTATAATTAGGAAATATAGGTTGTTGTTAAATAATCGTAAATAATAGTCAAGCTTGTAGTCATGTTAGATTTTCTAGATATATGGAGATATATTTCAATTAGATAGGCATTCTTCATATCTTTCAAAGACTGCAGAATATGGCATTTAAATATTTTAATAACTTAGGGTTTTTCATGACAATGAGACACGTCTGCTCCTGGCAGCACCAATCTACTTCAAGAGGAAGATGGGCATCGAAGAGGATCCTTATGGAGTTTGATAGCCATTTGGGCAAGAGACTGTTTTTGCCTGGACTGTTGCATAAACTGGACACAAAGAACCCACAGAGAGAGGACTGCTAAACTTGCCTAAAGGTGAGATGGTCTTTCGGGGTTCCTGATTCATAAAAGAGTCTACGAGACATTCTGCAGGACACAGCAGAAAGTGACTGAACTGTCTTTGGAATTTCCTGCTTCATGGAACTGTCTGCTGGATACTATGGGCCTGAGGGCCAAAGATGGATGCCCCACTGGTACAGAGGAACTTCGGGTGACTGTCCAGGCAGCGAGATGTCTCTGTCATTTCTAGAGTTCTCTTATTTCTTGTTTAGTATTATATCCTTCTGGAGTCTTTGATGGAGTTGAAGAATGGGTAGATAGTTATAGTTTTCCTTAGTTATGATAAAAGATAAAGTAGATATAAATATTGTAACTGTAATTCTTACTTGATAACTGTTTTGTTATATGTGATTTTACTATGTTAAAGTTAAAGCTTTTCTTTTTTGTTTAAACAGAAAAAGGGGAAGTGATGTGGGAGTGTCATATATCAATCTGTTGATTTCATTGGTTAAAATAAAGAAACTGCCTGAGCTCATTGATAGGCCAACCCTTACGTGGGTGGAGTAAACAGAATAGGATTCTGGGAAAGAGAAGCTGAGTCAAGGAGTCGCCATGATGCCCGCACTCCAGACAGAGGCAGGCTGAATCTCCCCGGTAAGCACACCTTGGGGTGCTACACAGATTATCAGAAATGGGTTAGGTCGATATGTAAGAGCTAGCCAATAATGGGCCAGGCAGTGTTTAAAAGAACACAGTTTCTGTGTAATTATTTCTGGGCATAAAGTAAGCCATGCGGGCGGCCGAGCTAAGCCATGTCGGCCGCCAGGGACACAGCCCTGCCGCCCCTATTACAACAGAAATTAAAGTGTTTCTTGAATTCAATGAAAATGAAGACACAATATACCCAAAATTATGGAACACCATGAAAGCAGTGCCAAGAAGAATGTTCATAGCACTAAGTTCCCACATAAAGAAAATGGAGAAAGCTCACATTAGAGACTTAACAGCACACCTGAAAGCTCTAGAAAAAAAGAAGCAAACTCACCCAGGAGGAGTAGAAGACTGGAAATAATCAAACTGAGGTCTGAAATCAACAAAATAGAAACACAGAAAACAATCCAAAGAATCAATGAAACAAAGAGCCGGTTCTTTGAGAAAACGAACAAGACTGACAAACCCTTATCCAAACTAACCCAAAGGCAGAAAGAGAACATTCAAATTAACAAGATCAGAAATGAAAAGGGGGACATAACCACAGATACTGAGAAAATTCAGAAAATCATTAGGTCTTACTACAAAAGCCTGTATGCCACAAAATTGGAAAATGTAAAAGAAATGGACTTTTTTTTAGATAAATACAATTTACCAAAATTAAATCAAGACCAGGTGAACAATTTAAATAGACCTATAAGTCTAAGTCATGAGGAAAGAAACTGTCATCAAAACCTCTCAACCAAAAAAAAAAAAAAAAAAAAAAACAAAACCCAGGACCAGATGGTTTTTTTTTTCAGGATTTTTAAAAAATATTTATTTATTATGTATACAATGTTCTGTCTGTGTGTATGCCTGCAGGCCAGAAGAGGGCACCAGACCTCATTACAGATGGTTGTGAGCCACCATGTGGTTGCTGGGAATTGAACTCAGGACCTTTGGAAGAACAGGCAATGCTCTTAACCTCTGAGCCATCTCTCCAGCCCCCTCGACAGGATTTTTTAAATCCCTTATCTTTGGAGGAATACCCTGCTCAGCCTTGGTCCTGCCTTAGAGTGATGTGCCAGACTTTGTTGACTTCCCTTAAGGGAAGCCTTAGCCTCTCCGAGGAGTGAATGGGGGATGAAGTGGGGGGAGGGTAGGGAGAGCAGGAGGAGAGGAGGTAGGGGGAACTGGGATAGTATATAAAATGAGAGAAAATTGTTTGAAATTAAAAGCCACAGCGAAACCCTGTCTCGAAAAAAAAAAAATTAAAAGAAAAGAAAAAATTTACATTGCTCTCAACATCCCTGTCTTCCCGGCTCCTACTATATGGCCCACTAAGCTCCACTTAATGCTTTCAACTGCTCTGCTACTCTGATATCCACGTTTGCCAATAAGCAGATTGTTGAGCCTATCACAGCAATATCTTGATCTTGGCACTAATCTCTGTCTTAGTCACTGCTCTATTGCAGTGAAGAGACAACATGACCAAACAACTCTTTAAAAGAAAGGATTTAATTAGGCCTTGTTTTTTTTATTTATTTATTTTTTATTTATTTATTTTTTTATTGGAAAAAAAAAGAAATTTCTGCCTCCTCCCCGCCTCCCATTTCCCTCCCCCTCCTCCCCCTCCTCCCCCCTACCTCCACTCCTCCCCCTCCCTCTCCAGCCTGAAGAGCAGTCAGGGTTCCCTGCCCTGTGGAAAGTCCAAAGTCCTCCCCCCTCAATCCTGGTCTAGGAAGGTGAACATCCAGACTGGGTAGGCTCCCACAAAGCCAGAACATGAAGTAGGATCAAAACCCGGTGCCATTGTCCTTGGCTTCTCAGCAGCCCTCATTGTCTGCCAAATTCAGAGAGTCCGGTTTTATCCCATGCTTTTTTAGTCACAGTCCAGCTGGCCTTGGTGAGCTCCCAATGGATCAGCCCTACTGTCTCCATGGGTGGGTGCACCCCTTGTGGTCCTGGCTTCTTTGCTCATATTCTCCCTCCTTCTGCTCCTCATTGGAACATTGGGAGCTCAGTCCAGTTCTCCAGTGTGGGTCTCTGACTCTATCTCCATCCATCGCCAGATGAAGGTTCTATGGTGATATGCAAGATATTCATCAATATGGCTATAGGATAGGGTCATTTCAGGTTCCCTATCCTAAAGAACTAACTGGGGACATCGCCTTGGGCCCCTGGAAGCCCCTCTAGGGCCAAGTCTCTTACCAACCCTAAGATGGCTCCCTTAATTAAGATGTGTGCTTCCCTGCTCCCCTAACCAACCTTGCTTTATCCCAATCATTCCGTTTCCCTAAATTCCCCCCAACCTCCCCTTCTCACATTTCTCTCCGCTTCTCCCCTTACCCCCCTTCCACCACACCCCCAAGATCCCATTTTTGCCCGGCAATCTTGTCTACTTCCCATAACCAGGAGGATAGCTATGTGTTTTTCTTTGGGTTCACCTTCTTATTTAGTTTCTTTAGGATATCAAATTATAGACTCACTGACCTTTATTTATCTCTAGAAACCAATTATGAGTGAGTACATCCCATGTTCGTCATTTTGGTTCTGGGTTACCTCACTCAGGATAGTGTTTTCTATTTCCATCCATTTGCATGCAAAATTCGCGAAGTCATTGTTTTTTACCGCTGAATAGTATTCTAATGTGTATATATTCCACACTTTCTTCATCCATTCTTCCATTGAAGGGCATCTAGGTTGGCTATTACAAATAATGTTGCTATGAACATAGTTGAACAAATGTCCTTGTCATATGATCGGGCATCTCTTGGGTATATTCCCAAGAGTGGGGTTGCTGGGTCCATGGGTAGGTTGATCCCGAATTTCCTGAGAAACCGCCACACTGCTTTCCAAAGTGGTTGCACAAGTTTGCATTCCCACCAGCAATGGATGAGGGTACCCCTTTCTCCACAGCCTCTCCAGCAAAGGCTATCAATGGTGTTTTTGATTTTAGCCATTCTGACAGGTGTAAGATGATATCTCAGTGTTGTTTTGATTTGCATTTCCCTGATCACTAAGGAGATTGAGCATGCCATTAAGTGTCTTTTGGCCATTTGAATTTCTTCTGTTGAGAACTCTCTTTTCAGATCAGTGCCCCATTTTTTAATTGGGTTAATTAGCATTTTCAAGTCCAGTTTCTTGAGTTCTTTATATATTTTGGGGATCAGACCTTTGTCTGTTGCGGGGTTGGTGAAGATCTTCTCCCAGTCAGTGGGTTGCCTTTTTGTCTTAGTGACAGTGTCTTTTGCTTTACAGAAGCTTCTCAGTTTCAGTAGGTCCCATTTATTCAGTGTTGCCCTTAATGACTGTGCTGCTGGGGTTATACCTAGGAAGCGATCGCCTGTGCCCATCTGTTGTAGGGTACTTTCCACTTTCTCTTCTATCAGGTTCAGTGTGTTCAGATTGATGTTGAGGTCTTTGATCCATTTGGACTTGAGTTTTGTGCATGGTGATAGGTATGGGTCTATTTTCATTCTTCTACAGGTTGACATCCAGTTGTGCCAGCACCATTTGTTGAAGATGCTTTCTTTCTTCCATTGTATACTTTTAGCACCTTTATCGAAAATGAGGTGTTCATAGGTTTGTGGGTTAAAATCCGGGTCTTCTATATGATTCCATTGGTTGACTTCTCTATTTTTATGCCAATACCACACTGTTTTCATTACTGTAGCTCTGTGATAGAGTTTGAACTCAGGGATGGTAATGCCTCCAGAAGTTCCTTTATTGTATAAGATTGTTTTGGCTATCCTGGGTTTTTTGTTTTTCCATATAAAGTTGATTATTGTCCTCTCAAGATCAGTGAAGAATTTTGATGGGATCTTGATGGGGATTGCATTGAATCTATAAATTGCCTTTGGTAGGATTGCCATTTTTACTATGTTGATCTTCCCAATCCACGAGCAAGGGAGATCCTTCCATTTTCTGGTATCCTCTTCAATTTCTTTCTTCAATGCCTTAAAGTTCTTGTCAAATAGATCCTTCACTTCTTTGGTTAGAGTTACTCTTAGATATTTTATGCTGTTTGTGGCTATCGTGAAAGGTGATGCTTCTCTGATTTCCCTCTCTGCTTCCATATCCTTTGTGTATAGGAGGGCGACTGATTTTTTGGAGTTGATCTTGTATCCTGCCACATTACTAAAGGTGTTTATCAGCTGTAGGAGTTCTTTGGTGGAGTTTTTGGGGTCGCTTATGTACACTATCATATCATCTGCAAATAATGAAAGCTTAACTTCTTCCTTTCCAATTCGAATCCCCTTGATCCCCTTATGTTGTCTTATTGCTATTGCTAAAACTTCAAGCACTATATTGAAGAGGTATGGAGAGAGTGGACAGCATTGTCGTGTTCCTGATTTAAGTGGGATGGCTTTGAGTTTCTCTCCATATAGTTTGATGTTAGCTGTCGGTTTGCTGTAAATAGCTTTTTATTATATTTAGGTATGACCCTTGTATCCCTAATCTCTCCAAGACTTTTATCATAAAGGGATGTTGAATTTTGTCAAAAGCTTTTTCAGCATCTAATGAAATGATCATATGGTTTTTTCTTTCAGTTTATTTATATGATGGATTACATTGATAGATTTTCGTATGTTGAACCAGCCTTGCATCTCTGGGATGAAGCCTACTTGATCATAATGGATAATTTTTCTAATGTGTTCTTGGATACAGTTCGCCAGTATTTTGTTGAGAATTTTTGCGTCGATGTTCATGAGTGAAATTGGCCTGTAATTCTCTTTCTTGGTTGAGTCTTTGTGTGGTTTTGGTATCAGAGTGACTGTAGCTTCATAAAAGGAATTTGACAATGACTCTTCTGTTTCTATATTGTGAAATACCTTAAGGAGAACAGGTATTAGGTCTTCTTGGAAATTCTGAAACTGTCTGGTCCTGGGCTTTTTTTGGTAGGGAGGTTTTTGATAACAGCTTCTAATTCTTCGCGACTGACAGGTCTATTTAGATTGTTCAGCTGGTCCTGATTTAACTTTGGTATATGGTATTTATCTAAAAAAGTGTCCATTTCTTTTACATTTTCCAGTTTTGTGGCATACAGGCTTTTGTAGTAAGATCTAATGATTCTCTGAATTTCCTCTATGTCTGTGGTTATGTCCCCCATTTCATTTCTGATCTTATTAATTTGCAAATTCTCTCTCTGCCGTTTGATTAGTTTGGATAGGAGTTTATCAATTTTGTTGATTTTCTCTAGGAACCAGCTTTTTGTTTCATTGATTCTTTGGATTGTTTTCTGTGTTTCTATTTTGTTGATTTCAGCCCTCAGTTTGATTATTTCCAGTCTTCTACTCCTCCTAGGTGAGTCTGCTTCTTTTTTTTCTAGAGCTTTCATGTGGGCTGTTAAGTCTCCAATGTATGCTTTCTCTGTTTTCTTTAAGTGGGCACTAAGGGCTATGAACTTTCCCCTTAGGACTGCTTTCAAAGTGTCCCATAAGTTTGAGTATGTTGATTCTTTATTTTCATTGAATTCAAGGAAGACTTTAATTTCTTTCTTTATTTCTTCTTTAATCCAGGTGTGGGTCAATAGTTGACTATTCAGTTTCCATGAGTTTGCAGGCTTTCTTGGGGTAGCATTGTTGTTGAATTCTAACTTTAGTCCGTGGTGATCTGATAAGACACAGTTGGTTATGGATATTTTTTTGTAACTGTGAAGTTTGTTTTGTTACCGAGGATGTGGTCAATTTTCGAGAAGGTTCCATGAGCTGTAGAGAAGAAGGTATATTCTTTCCTATTTGGGTGGAATGTTCTATAGATGTCTGTTAAGTCCATTTGATTCAATACCTCCATTAATTCTCTTATTTCTCTGTTAGGTTTTTGTCTGATTGACCTGTCCATTGGTGAAAAAGGCGTGTTGAGATCTCCCACTATTAGTGTGTGCGGTTTGATGGCGGCTTTGAGTTTTAGTAATGTTTCTTTTACATATGTGGGTGCTTTTATATTAGGGGCATAGATATTCAGGATTGAGACTTCATCCTGATGAATTGTTCCTGTTATGAGTATAAAATGTCCCTCTCCATCTCTTCTGATTGATTTAAGTTTGAAGTCAACTTTGATAGAAATTAGTATGGCCACACCTGCCTGTATCTTAGGTCCATTTGCTTGATAAACCTTTTCCCATCCCTTTACTCTAAGTAGGTACCTGTCTTTGTGGTTGAGGTGTGTTTCTTGTAAACAGCAGAATGTTGGATCCTGTTTGCGTATCCAATCTCTTAGCCTGTGCCTTTTTATAGGTGAGTTGAGTCCATTGACATTAAGGGATATTAATGACCAGTGGTTGTTAACTCCGGTCAGTTTTTTAGTCATAGAGTTTGTGTGTTTGCCTTCTTTGAGTTGCGCTGGTGAAGGGTCTCTAGATGTTTGAGTTATTGTGGTCATTGTTGGACTCCTTGGTTTGTGATTTTCCTTCTATTACTTTCTGTAAGGCTGGATTTGTGGCTACGTATTGTTTAAATTTGTTTTTATCCTGGAAAATTTTGTTTTCTCCATTTATAGTGAACGAAAGCTTGGCTGGGTATAGTAGTCTGGGCTTGCATCCATGTTTTCTTAGCTTCTGCAGTACATCTATCCAGGACCTTCTGGCTTTCTTCGTTTCCATAGAGTAGTCAGGTGTAAGTCTGATAGGTTTACCTTTATAAGTAACTTGACCTTTTTCCTTTGCAGCTCTTAATATTCTTTCTTTATTCTGTATGTTTTGTGTTCTGATTATTATATGGCGAGGAGATGTTTTTTTTTTTTTTTTTGGTCCAGTCTATTCGGTGTTCTGTATGCTTCTTGAACCTTCAAAGGAATATCTTTCTTTAGGTTGGGAAAGTTTTCTTCTATAGTTTTATTAAATATATTTTCTGGACCATTGAACTGTACTTCTTCTCCTTCTGCTATCCCGATTATTCTTAGGTTTGCTCTTTTTATTGTGTCCCATATTTCCTGAATGTTTTGTGATGAGAATTTGTTGGTTTTGCTGTTTTCTTTGATCAGTGTGTTTATTTTCTCTATGGTATCTTCAGTGTCTGACATTCTTTCTTCTATCTCTTGTAATCTGTTGGTAGTACTTGTCTCTGTGGTTTTTGTTTGTTTACCCAGGTTTTCCATCTCCATCCTTCCCTCAGTTTGTGTTTTCTTCATTACTTCCATTTCATTCTTCAAGTCTTGAACCGCTTTTCTTATCTGTTTGATTGCTTTTTCTTGCTTCTCTTGGTTTTCTTGGGTATCTTTGAGCGATTTATTCATTTCCTCTACTTTTTTGTTTGTCATCTCTTATTGTTTATGGCAGTTTTTCACCTCCTGTTTAAGGTCCTCTATTATTTTCATATAATTCACTTTTGAATCGATTTCTTCTAATTCTTCTGGAGTAGGGTGTACAATTCTTCTTGTTTCGGGATCCCTGGATTCTGGTGACGTCATGTTGTCTTTCAGGTTGTTGGAGGAATTCTTGTATTGGCGCCTTCCCATCTCTTGCTTCAAATGGAGCCAGGAGAGGCCTGGTGTCTTGGTCCCGACTTTGCTGTGACTGACTCTCTGGGTGTATCTCTTCAGTGTAGAAGCAGGAACCAACCCGTCCAGATGGAACTCCTCAGCACAACAACTCAGATGGCAACCCTGGAGCACCAGCTGTAAGTGCCCAAGCTCCCTTACAGGGAACCTTGAGACCTGCCTGGAAGGCAGGCACTCCCCACTCTGGGTGGATAGCCTTAGTGAAGGAGCTTAAAATCGGTCTTGAGCACTGGTCCTAGAAAACCGCAGGGCAGGGTTGGGGGGGGGTGGGGTGCCGGGGGATTGGGTTGTGCCTAAGAAAGGCAGCCCTGCAGAAGGAGCTGGGGGAGGGGGGTTTGTGCTAGCTTCTGGGACACACCGCCCCTGGATAGTAGACACTCACCCGTCCAGATGGAATTCCTCAGCACCTAACCAGGGCTGCCTGGTAGCTCAAAGATCTGGGGACAAGAGGAAGGAGGTGGGAGGCAGCACGGGGTCCAGGAGACCACTGGAGATCCTGGAGCACCAGCTGTAGGTGCCCAAGCTCCCTTGCTGGGAACCTTGAGACCTGCCCGGAAGGCAGGCACTCCCCACTCTGGGTGGATAGCCTTAGTGAAGGCGACCAGATGGTTTTAGTGCAGAATTCTACCAGAACTTCCAAGAAGACCTAATACCTATACTCCTTCATGTGTTCTATATAATAGAATCAGAAGAGTCATTGCCAAACTCTTTTTATGAAACTACAGTTACCCTGATTTACCCTGATACCAAAACCACACAAAGACTCAACCAAGAAAGAGAATTACAGATCAATCTCTCTCATGAATATCGATGCAAAAATTCTCAATAAAATACTGGCAAACCGAATCCAAGAACACATCAAAAAATTATCCATTATGATCAAGTAGGCTTCAACCCAGAGATGCAGGGCTGGTTCAACATATGCAAATCTATCAATGTAATCCATCATATAAATAAACTGAAAGAAAAAAACCATATGATCATTTCATTAGATTCTGAAAAAACATTTGAAAAAATTCAGCACCCCTTTATGATGAAGGTCTTGGAGAGATTAGGGATACAAGGCTCATACCTAAATATAATAAAATCAATATACAGCAAGCCAACAGCTAACATCAAATTAAATGAAGAGAAACTCAAAGAAATTACACTAAAATCAGGAATAAGACAAGGTTGTGCTCTCTCTATACATTTCTTCAACATAGTACTTGAAGTTTTAGCAATAGCAATAAGACAACATAAGGACATCAAGAGGATTTGAATTGGAAAAAAAAGAAGTCAAACTTTTGTTATTTGCAGATTATATGATAGTGTATATAAGGGACCCCAAAAACTCTTCCAGAGAACTCCTATAGCTGATAAACACCTTTAGTAATGTGGCAGGTTACAAGATCAACTCAAAAGAATCAGTAGCCCCCCTATACATAAAGAATAAAGAAGAAGAAAGGGAAATCAGAAAAACATCACTTTTCATGATAGCCACAAACAGCGTAAAGTATCTTGGGGTAACACTAACCAAGGAAGTGGAAGATTTATTTGACAAGAACTTTAAGTCTTTGAAGAAAGAAATTGAAGAGAATACCAGAAAATGGAAGGATCTCCCATGCTCTTGGATTGGTGAGATCAACATAGTAAAAATGTCAATTCTACCAAAGGCAATCTATAGATTCAATGTAATCCCCATCAAAATCCCAACAAAATTCTTCACAGACCCTGAAAAAAAATAATCAACTTTATATGGAAAAACAAAAAACCCAGGATAGTCAAAACAATCCTATACAATAAAAGTACTTCCAGAGGCATTACCATTCCTGACTTTAAACTATTACAGAGCTACATATTGAAAACAGCTTGGTATTGGCATAAAAACAGAGATGTTGACTAATGGGATCGAATTAAAGACCCAGATATTAAACAACAAACCTATGAACACCTGATTTTTGACAAAGAAGCTTAAATTATACAATGGAAGAAAGAAAGCATCTTTAACAAATGGTGTTGGCATAACTGGATGTCAACCTGTACAAGAATGAAAATAGATCCATATCTATCACAAGGCACATATCTCAAGTCCAAATGAATTAAAGACCTCAATGTAAATCTGACAACAGTGAACCTGATAGAAAGAGAAAGTGGGAAGTAGCCTTCAATGCATGGACACAAGAGACCACTTTCTACGTATAAGCCCAGTAGCATAGACAATAAGAGCAACAATGAATAAATGGAACCTCTTGAAATTGAGAAGCTTCTGTAAGGCAAAGGACACTGTCATAAGGATAAAAAGGTAACCTACTGAATGGGAGAAGATCTGGCCAACCCCACATCAGACAAAGATCTGATCTCCAAAATATATAAAGAACAGAAGAACTAGACATTAAAATTCTAAATAACCCAATTTAAAAAATGGGGTACTGAACTGAAAAGAGAATTCTCAACAGAAGAATTTCAAATGGACAAAAGATACTTAAGGACATATTCAGCTTCCTTAGCTATCAGGAAAATGCAAATTAAAATAGAAAACACTATCCTGAGTGAGGTAACCCAGACCCAAAAATATGAACATGGGATGTACTCACTCATAATTGGTTTCTAGAGATAAATAAAGGTCAGTGAGTCTATAATTTGATATCCTAAAGAAGCTAAATAAGAAGGTGAACCCAAAGAAAAACATATGGCTATCCTCCTGGTTATGGGAAGTAGACAAGATTGCCGGGCAAAAAATTGGGATCTTGGGGGTGTGTTGGGAGGGGGGTAAGGGGAGAAGGGGAGAGAAAAGTGAGAAGGGGAGGTTGGTGGGAACTTAGGGAAATGGGATGATTGGGATAAAGCAAGGTTGGTTAGGGGAGCAGGGAAGCACATATCTTAATTAAGGGAGCCTTCTTAGGGTTGGCAAGAGACTTGGACCTAGAGGGGCTCCCAGGTGCCCAAGGCGATGTCCCCCTGGGGCAGCTGAGGATAGGGAACCTGAAATGACCCTATCCTATAGCCATACTGATGAATATCTTGCATATCACCATAGAACCTTCATCTGGCGATGGATGAAGATAGAGACAGAGTCCCACACTGAGCTCCCAATGTTCCAATGAGGAGCAGAAGGAGGGAGAATATGAGCAAAGAAGTCAGGACCACAAGGGGTGCACCCACTCACGGAGACAGTGGGGCTGATCCATTGGGAGCTCACCAAGGCCAGCTGGACTGTGACTGAAAAAGCATGGGATAAAACCGGACTCTCTGAATTTGGCGGACAATGAGGGCTGCTGAAAAGCCAAGGACAATGGCACTGGGTTTTGATCCTACTTCATGTTCTGGCTTTGTGGGAGCCTAGCCAGTTTGGATGTTCACCTTCCTAGACCAGGATTGAGGGGGGAGGACTTTGGACTTTCCACAGGGCAGGGAACCCTGACTGTTCTTCAGACTGGAGAGGGAGGGGGTGAAGTGGGGGGAGGGAAGAAGAGGGGGAGGAGGGTGAGGGAAATGGGAGGTGGGGAGGAGGCAGAAATCTCTTTTTTTTTTTTCAATAAAAAAAAAACAAAAAAAGACAAAAAAATTAAAACAACTTTGAGATACCATCTTACACCTGTCAGAATGGCTAAAATAAAAAACACCAATGATAACAAATGCTGGAGAAGATGTGGAGTAAGGAAAACACTCATTCATTGCTGGTGGGAATGCAAACTTGTTCAACCACTTTGGAAATCTGTGTGGCAGTTTCTCAGAAAATTGGGAGTCAACCAACCTCAGAATCCAGCAATACCACTCTTGGGAATATACCCAAGAGATGCCCAGTTATACTACAAAAACATTTTTTCAACTGTGTTTATAGCAGCATTATTTGTAATAGCCAGAACCTGGAAACAACCTAGATGCCCCTCAATGGAAGAATGGATAATGAAAGTGTGGCACATCTACACATTAGTATAATACTCAGAGGTAAAAAACAATTGACACCTTAAATTTTGCATGCAAATGAATGGAAATAGAAACCACTATACTGAGATGACTCAGACCTCAAAATACGAATATAGTATGTACTCACTCATTGGTGGATTCTAGCCATAAACAAAGGACATTGAGCCTATAGTTTACAATCCTAGAAAAGATAACTAATACGGTGAACTCAAAGAAAAACTTACAAAGATCCTCCTGGAAATTGTAAGCAGTCAAGATCACCAGGTAGAAGTTGGGAATATGGGGGTTGGCGAGGGGTGGGGGACATGAAGAACGGGACAGAGAAGAGAGAAGGGGAAAATTGGGGAGAGCTTTGGGGGAGTGGGATGATTGAGATGGAGGAAGGATGGATATGGGAGCAGGGAAGAAGATATCTTAATTAAGGGGTTAATTTGGTGGTTGTCAAGAGGCTTCGCTCTAGAGGGGTTCCCATATGTCCAGGGAGATGTCCCTAGCTAGGATCCTGGGCAGTGGAGGAGAGGGTGCCTGAACTGGCCTTGTTCTGTAGTCAGACTTATGACTATCTTGACTATCACCATAGAACCTTCATCAGGTGACAGATGGAGATAGAGACAGAGACCAACATCAGATCACTGGACTGAGCTCCCAAGGTCCAGTTGAAGAGCAGAAAGATGGAGAATATGAGGAAGGAAGTCAGGATCAGGAGGTGTTGGTCCATCCACTGAGACAATGTACCTGAGCTAATGGGGAGCTCACCAAATCCAGCTGTACTGGGACTGAATGATCATGGGATCAAACTGGACCCTCTGAATGTGGCTGACAATTGGGACAGACTGAGAAGCCAATGATAATGACAGTGGGATTTGTCTCTATTGCATTTACCTGCTTTTTATGATCCAATTCTATTTGAATGCATACCTTCCTAAACTTGTGAAGGCATAAGTCACAAACAATGCCACACCAGTTTGGAATTATGATTAATAGGGTGGTATTTATTTAAAGGGGAAAAAACTTACAGATCACCGTCCCAGACAACAGCCCTCTGCACAACCAGGAAAGGAGTCTAGTCACCAGCGGAGCAGGAAGTGAAGAGAAGAAGAGGAAAGGGAAGTGGCCGCTTTTATAAAGGGAGAGAGAGACCACACCCCAATGGGCTGGTATCTCAGTGGCTATAGGCTGGAGGAGCGGAAGGACCTCCTGCAACACCTCCCCCTTTTGTTTTAGTAAGAGAGTTCTAAACCTAATCAAATACTCATCCCCTCCCATATGAGTTTAGAAAACATCTTTGCTTTTCTTCATATCTATCATACTTTTCATTGAATATATCTATCATGCCTTTCATATATATATATATATATATGTCTTTATATGTCTATATGATTAATGTTTAAGTTTTTCACAATGAACAATGAGTTTTTCCTGAAGTGACATTTGAAGTTTCCAGGAAGAAGATGGGGCCCCACAACAACAACTCTACCTGGTTGATATGACGTCATGATACTGATAGCACTACTACAAGACCTGTTTTGGATACCAGCTGCACAAGACGATCCCAACTTGTGAAAGACCCTCAGAGTGGTCCTTCCCTCAGGAGGAGACCCCTAACCCAAGGAACAGTCGAGAGACCACTGGCTGCAATTAGCAAGAGGTTTATTGGGTGGGCACAGGTACCTGTGGGCGGCAAAGTCCTTTCCGAGGACTTGCGCACCTGCAGGCTGGGAGAAGGTCTTTTTTATAGGAAAAGGGTGTCAAAAGCAGGCATACAGAAACAATGCATGGTTACAGGGATCTCATTGGTCAGTTCGAATGAGGTGATGGGTTCATTTAGGGGACAAGTTCCCCGGAGACATGAAGGTCTGATAATAATAGCAGACTTGGCCCTATCTAGGGTACATGTAGTTTTTCCCAGAACTGTTCGTTCCCCTCCTAGGCCTGGTGTCTGACCACAGATATCCTGTTTGACCACCTAGTAGTACTGACTTTACCTTGAACTTACATTTGTTTGTGTGAAGGCTTTGCAAAATGGCATTACAGCAGCTAAGCTGGGGTCTTTCACTTGGTTAGCTGAAATGGTGCACATCTTGTACAACATTCTGGCCAGACCTCCACAAAATACTCAGAGACTATTTGCAATTTTAAAAGACATTGATCTTGAAATTTAACCATCATTTTACTTTCACAGGATTGCCCAGAAAGAACATTGCCCCCATGACAGCTGGAAGTAATTCTAGAGGACTATGTCCCCTCTCCCAGTAAAGTTTGCACTTGGGTTTAGGGACATCATTTAGGGGTTGATTATAATTAGTATACGGTTGAGGGTTGGGGGAGGAATTTTATAAGCTCAGGGATCATTTTGAAAAAAAAAAGAGGGATGATGGGATAATATATTTGTAATTGTGAGTTACTGTTTTTAGACAAATATATTGGTTTCGATTCTTGTATATTGATACAAAGTTAAATTATATTGACTATTGTATGCATGCATGTTTCTACCTCTGTTTAAAATATTTTTTATGTATTGACATATATTGTATTTATATATATATATATATATATATATATATATATATATAGTTTATATTTACCATATTGCAGTGTACATTTCTACCTCTGATTAAGATACTAATATATTGTTTGTATATTGATATATATTTACCATACTGCAATGTATATTTGTACATTGTTTATATTTGGGGGTCATTGTCCTCATTTGTTTCATAGTCGTTTATTGTCTTAGTCATTAAGTTAGATAGATATTGAGAATTATATAGTTTAATAGTCATCTAAGTTTGTCATTTATAATTAGACTATTCAGGTACTTTAGATATATAGAGATTATACTCAGTATAGATAGATAATCTTCAACCTCTTCAAAGAGCTGTAGAACATGGCCTTTAATCTAACTCAGAGTTTTGTGGTAGTGAGACACAATTGCTCCTGGTAACAGCGCTGTATTCCCGAGAGAATGTTGAGCACTAAAGATACTCCACCTGGAACCTTTCTTTTTGGCAGAACTGGCCTTTGGGCAAAGAAATGCCCATACCTCAAGCACTGACAGAAATACAGAGCGTGCATCAATGGATAAAACAGGACTGTAATATCCTGCCAAAACAGGGTAAGATAGTTTTGAAAAGTTGCTTGCCTTTGAAAATGGTATGTCAGTTATGTTAGGCCTTAGCCAAGTTGGTTGCTTCAACGCTGCAAACGTGACTTTGGGTGATTGCCCAGGTAGCTAGTTATCTCTGTGATTTGTTGCATGTTTTGGAAGTTGTTTTACTGAACTTCCTAATTACCCAGGTAACATTATTTCCCTTCTCAGATCTTCGATGGGGTTGAAGACTATATAAGTGTAGTTACTTTTTTCTCATGACTTGGCCAAGTTATTTATTATACAAGACCTAAGCTAGTTAGAATAGGATATTTGTACTTATTGTATATAATTTCATAGTAGGTTTAGAACTCTCTTACTTAAACAAAAGGGGGAGGTGTTGCGGGAGGTCCTTCCGCTCCTCCATCCAATAGCTGCTGAGATACCAGCCCATTGGGGCGTGGTCTCTCTCCCTTTAAAAAAGCGGCTACTTCCTTTCTCACTCTCTTTTGCTTCCTGCTCCATTTCTGGCGACTAGACTTCTTCCTGATTGCACAGAGGGCTGTTGTTTGGGACGGATATCTGTAAGCTCTTTCCCCTTTAAATAAATACCACCCTATTAATCATAATTCCAAACTGGTGTAGCATTGTTTGTGACTTATGCCTTCATGTATCCACATACTTCTTTACCAGATGTCTTTCTCACCAATTTTACAATCATCATCTTTCTAAGTTCTTGACCATCCAATCAATTCCTTGGCTACAGCTAATTAATCAGTGAGTAATTTTACATTTGGCCATTTCTCCTTCAAAACAAACTGTATGACCATGTGTTCTGCCCCAATTTCTGCCCACTGTGAAGATTTCCCTTCAACAGTATGAAGTATGAATCCATTATTAGTCTTAATCAATAAAAACCCAAATCATATATCCACGGTGAAAGCTGAAAGAGCAGAGAAGCAGAGCAGCCATTTATCAGAGACTTCTTACCTCTACAAATCCTCAGACCGAATGGGGCAGATTCTGTCTCTACAAATCCTCAGACTGAATGGGTATCCAAGATGCTGTTTCACCTGCATTATATTCCTGTCTCCATTTTTCTAGTCCTGGGATTAAAGGTTTGGGCCACCACCACCTGACTCTGTTTCGTTTTTATACAAAATCAATCTCACATAGCCCAGTGTGGCCTTGAACTCCTGTTCTTTCTGTTTTTCCTCCCAAGTAATGGGATTAAAGGTGTGTGCCACCACTCCCTTGCCTCTATGGTTAACTGTTGTAGGAAGGCTGCTCGTTTTCTGGCCACCCAGACTCCCAAAATAATCACACAGAAACTATATTATTTAAACCACTTCTTGGCCAATGACTCTAGCATATTCCTAGCAAGCTCTTACATAATAAATTAACCCATTTCTATTAATCTATGTATTGCCATGAGGCTGTAAATTACCAGGTAAAATTTCGGTGTCTGTCTCAGGTGGGGATACACGGCTTTTCCCTGACTTTGCCTTCTTTCTCCCAGCATTAAGTTTAGTTTTTCCCACCTAGCTAACTTTTGCCTTGCTATAGGCCAAAGCAGTTTCACACCAAAGTGGTCAACTATATCCACATAAAACCTGGGAAAGCTTAAAAAGTAATTTTAGACACAAAAGAACAGATTTAAGCATAGCTTCTTGGTAGCCAGCATTTTGCTGGTGGCATGCCAAGTCTGCTTTAAGAGAGGTACTCCTGATTCATCAGTAGCAGAAAAATAAATAAATAAAATGTGTGGTTTCAAAATGGCAACTTTCTGGGCCATGTTGCCAGCACAAACTCTGACTCTTTCAGGAGGCCGAGAACTTGAATGGGGTTTGTGAGCAATGTGTTACCATCTGCTTAATGGCACGACATAGATCCACTGCATACCTGGAACTGGGACTGTGAGCATGGCTTGCACTAAACAGACCCCCACACCACCATGTTGGACTGGGCAGAGCTAAAAGACCAAGCAGCCTTAGTTGCTGCTTAACATTTTAAGAAGCTCTCCTGAAAAGAAAAGGATTTCAGATATACAATAGAACAGATTCAGACAAAAAAGATCTCTAAATGAGACACAATGTGTTTTCAAAATGATACGTAGGCTTGGGAGAGAGAGAGAGAGAAAAGAGTATAGAGAATTGTAAAAGAAAGTAAATGGTTTATAAAAAAAAAGCAAAGTCTTTAAAGAAAGAGAATACAAACAGTTATAGATTAAAGGAGTAAAGATAATAAAATAAATATTAAAAAGTAAAAGAAAAAAGCAAAGAAATCATGTAAAGATGGCATATACACAGAGAGTCTGGATTATGTGTATTATTGTATTTTCTTTGAATTTTTTGACTGTGAAGGAGCTAAGTACAGAGAGACATTTCATTGTATGGGCTGCTAAACCAAACCAACATATATATTTTATAGGTATCTTGACCTCCAAATTTGAGTCTAAAGTTTTATTGCTTTGGAAAAGTGGGTCTGCTTTTGTTTCCACAGGAGACAAGAACCTGTGGATTTCTTCCAGATTAATGTGGTTTGATGGACGAAAACCTTCTGAAAGGTTGCTGTGAACACCTGCAAAAAATTATTTTGCCCAACAAAAAGCAGTAAGAAGTTTGGAGATAATTACACCCATATTTCTAAATACTTTTTGTAAATGTGTATTTATATTTAAAGGGGGATACGCTATAGAGATTTTCATTGGTGTGGATCATGGTCTATTGATACAAATTTAGGTCAATTTTGTTATATATATATATATATATATTTCTGCTCTTGATTATAAGGTATTGTGTTTATGCAGCTCATTTAAAAATGTAATAATTAAGAAATATAGAGGTGGCTCAGTGGTTAAGAGCATTGCCTGCTCTTCCAAAGGTCATGAGTTCAATTCCCGGCAACCATATGGTGGCTCACAACCATCTGTAATGAGGTCTGCTGCCCTCTTCTGGTCTGCAGACATACACAGACAGAATATTGTATACGTAATAAATAAATAAATATTTTAAAAAAAAGAAATATAGGTTAGTAGAGAGTCATCTATAATAATCAATTTTATAGCCATGTTAATTAGGTTTTCTACATCTACAGATGTATTTCAGATAAATAAGTATTCTTCAACTACTTCAAAGAGCTACAGAATATGGCATTTGAAATGTTTTAATGATTTAGAACTTTTTATGACAATGAGATACAACTGTTCCTGGCAGCACCAATTACTTCAGGAGGAATATGAGCATTGAAGAGGCTCCTTATGGCAGTGGTTAGCCATTTGGGTAAGAAACTGATCTTGCCTGAATAGCTTGACATGCTGTGTGAGCTAGACATGTGGAACACACGGAGAGATGACTGTTGAACTTGCCTAAAGGTGAGACCCCTTTGGGGTTCCTGTTTCATGAAAGAGTCTTCCAGACATTCTTCAGGAAACAGAGGAAGTATCTAACAAACTGCCAATATAGGTGGAACTGTTTTTGAAATTTCCTGCTTTATGGAAAATCTGCCAGACACTATAGGCCTGTAGGCTGAAGATGGATGCTCCAACAACATCCATCAACAGTGAGATGTTTCCATCAAATCTACAGTTTTGGAAGTTGCTTACAATGTACTTCCTGTTTACTTAGGTAATTTATATCCTTCTGGGGTCTTTGATGGAGTTGAAAATTATAATTATAGTTTTTCTTAGTTATGATAAAAGATAAAGTAGATATAAATATTGTAACTATTTCTTGCTTGATACCTGTTTTATATATGTAATTTTACTATTTAACTGTTAAAGCCTTCCTTTTTTTCAAACATTTTATTTTATTTTATTTTGCTTTATAAATAATACCATTCAAAATTTCCACCTCCTCCCATTTCCTTTGCACTCCCCCACTCCCTCCTCCCCCCTCCCCCCTCTGCCTCCAGCCCTAAGAGAGGGCAGGGTACCCTGCCCTCTGGGAAGTCCAAGGCCCTCCCCCTTCTATCCATGCCTAGGAAGGTGTGCATCCAAACAGACTAGGATCCCAAAAAGCCAGTACATGCAGTAGAATCAAAACCCAGTGCCATTATCATTGGCTTCTCAGTCAGCCGCCATTATCAGCCACATTCAGAGAGTCTGGTTTGATCACATGCTTGTTCAGTCCCCAGTCCAGCTGACCTTGGTGAGCTCCCTTAAAACAATCACACCATCTCAGTGGGTGGATGAACCCATCATGGTCCTGACATCCTTGCTCATCTTCTCCCTCTTTCTGCTCTTCAACTGGACCTTGGGAGCTCAGTCCAATGCTCCATTGTGGGTCTCTCTCTATCTCCATCCATCACCGGATGAAGGTTCTATGGTGATATTCAAGATATTCATCAGTGTGGCTATGGGATAAGGCCAGTTCAGGCACCCTCTCCCCTACTGCCCAAGGACCTAGCTGGGGACATCTCCTTGCATACCTGGGAACCCCTCTGGAGCCAAGTCTCTTGCCAACCCTAAAATGGCTCCCTTAATTAAGATATTTTCTTCCCTGCTCCCACATCTGCTCTTCCTCCATCTCTACCCTCCCACTCCCCCAATCTTTCCCTTCTCCCTTCTCTCTTCCCCTCTCCCCTTCCCCCCCAAGTCACCCCCACCCCACCCCCATGCTTCCAACCTTTGCCCAGCGATCTTGTCTCCTTCCAATTTCCAGGAGGATCTATATATGTTTTTCTTTGTGCTCACCTTATTATTTAGCTTCTCTAGGATCACGAACTATAGGCTCAATGTCCTTTGTTTATGGCTAGAATCCACTAATGAGTGAGTACATACCATATTCATCTTTTTGGGTCCCTATGACATAAGTCCCTATGACAACCAGGTAAAAATTACCTTCAGTTCACCTGACCTCAGTATGGTGTCACATAACAAATATCTCCTTTTGTATCTTTAAATCTCCCTTTAGCTATTAATATTCTGGGCATCCTTCCACCTGTGGGTCAGGGACATAGTATATTGTAGTGGTCTGTTATGCAGTCATTTTTGGATTATCTGGACCACAGTTTGTAAGACATTCTAATAAATCTACTTTCCATATACATGGAGAGATTTATTCTACCAGTCCTATTTATGTAGACAACTTTGAATAATGCTGCTGTGGGTTTTTTCACCTGCCTATTGAGGAAGATGTGATGGCATTAGTGCTCATAAACACTCTTTTCCTATTTCATTATTCTCTAAGTATTCAACTTTTCCTGAAGACTACTCTTAATTTTTATCCATTTGACAACAGTTTGTTTTGAATTTCAGGAATGAAACTCCAAAGGAATGGAACCATCATGCAGCTTTCTGGTGGGAGAAAGACTTATTATCTGTTTTTAATCTGTGATCTAGTTCTTGCTTTTCTTTCCTGGTTATCTGAAGTTCCTATGACAACCATGTAAAAGTTACCTTCAGTAAACCTGACTTCAGTATGGTGTCACATAACAAATATCTCCTTTTGTATCTTTAAATCTCCCTTTAGCTATTAATATTCTTGGCATCCTTCCACCTGTGGGACAGGGACATAGTATATTGTAGTGGCTTGTATAAGCTAGCTAGCTACATTGTGTCAAGGAGACAGGAAGATAGCAGGGTCTGCTGTTGAAGCCAGGGGCACGTGCTATGAAAAACGCTTCTCTGCTGATCTAGAAAAGGTCTTTGGGATGAAAGGCAGGGTCAGGAACTATTGAGCTGTGTCTTTAATTTTAATTTTTTACATTTTTATTTAATTAGTTAATTAATTTTTTGTTTTTCAAGATAGGATTTTTTCTGTAGCTCTGGAGCCTTTCCTGGAACTAGCTCTTGCAGATTTCTTTCTTTCTTTCTTTCTTTCTTTCTTTCTTTCTTTCTTTCTTTCTTTCTTTCTTTTCTTTCTTTTTTCTTTCTTTCATTTTTTAAAAAATTATTTTTAGTTTTTTGAGGCACGGTTTCTCTGCACCTTTGGAGCCTGTCCTGGAACTAGCTCTTGCAGATTTATCTATCTGTCTGTCTGCCTGTCTGTCTATCTATGTATTGTCTTTCTAGACAAAAAAAAAAAACCCAGGGGACTCACTTCCCTGGACCTGTGGTTCTGGGGACACACGGGACAAGTTTCCATCCTGAACACACGCAGATTTTACAACATAGTGAAAAGTTGGAGATCCATGGTTTTAGAGATTTTGAGGTGTACACATTCTCTGAGAGTATTCAGTGCAACAGAGCTCATGTATTGGATGATGCAGCTCCCTGTCCATCATGTGGATGGAGATGCTGGCCACAGACATTGCTTATCCATTACCACAAGATGGCATGAATTCTCCAGGAAAGTAATTTTGCCTATTGAGCTGAAGCTCAAATAGGCTTAGTGATTCATAATAAAAATGTCATATAAGACAGTTTTTTAAAAAAATAATATTTTTATTGGTTATTCCAAATTTCACATCAAGAGCCCTGAGCACACTCATTTCCCAGTCCTCCCAGGTCTGCTTCCTCCAACCTTGTGATCTCCCCACCATTACTACCCCCAAAAAATAGAAGAAAAAGAAAACAAAAAGTAAAAAAGCAAGTTCAATTTTGCTGCACGTATAGTCACTGAAGACGCATGTCCAAGCTCCCAGTGGCTATCTCCTTAGAGAAAACTGGGTTCGCCCCCACCTGCACTAAACAACTGTTTCCTTTGCCACAGAAGCCACTGCAGCATCCTTATGAAAAATGTTAAGAGTACTTTTTGCTGGCTTTCTGTCTAAGCTGTTACTTTTTGGGGGTGTGGGGGTGGGAGGAGCGTGGGGATAGAGGTTGTCACAAAAGCCTTCTATGTGCCTTTTTCTCAACTGTGAGTCTATGGTCATCAATGCCTGGACAAAAGTAGCTTCTTTGTCCTTTACAGCCACGGGAGCAAAGACAATAGACAAACACATGGTTTCTGGCAACAGCATGGTCTCTGAAAACCCACATGATCTCTGCATCAGCACGTGCCACAGACCTTAGCTTGGTCTCCAGGGACAGTACAGACCATGGACATAAACATGGACCTCTGATGCTGCTCAGGTCACGTAAACAATCCTAAATTTTTTTCAGCAGCATAGATCAAGGGTATCAACATAATCTCAGGTGACAGTGTGGGCTACTCGAATCAATATGGCCCTGTCCCTTAGTGGCATTACAGTCCAGGGACATCAATATGACTTCAGGCAAAACACAGGCCGATGACAGCTGCATGGCTTTAGGTGGTAACACGGGCCACAGACATCAACAGAGAACCCGACTGCACTAGGACATGGCCCATATATGGCCCTGGAGCAGCAGCAGCAGGGACCCAGATATCAGCATGGTCTCAGGTGGAATTGCAGGCCACTCACATTGATAGGAACCCCAGTGGCAGCATGCTACAGTGTCATACTTTTGTTTTGTTTTATAATATTGCCAAGGTTAAATTTTCAAATTCATGGATATGGTATTATTTTGTGCCTATTACTAAAAATTCCAAATCCAACTGAAACCCATAGATGACTACCTTTTTTCAAACTTCTACTTCATGGTTGCTCCTTCTCAAGCTCAACTTGTAAGTCCCTTCTTTTTAAAAGGCATTTGATTTTTTTTCATAATATAATTATAACATTTCCCCTTTCCTTTAGTTCCTCCAAACCTTCTCATATACTCCTCCTCCCTTTTGAAAATTCATAGACCCATTTTAAACTAGTATTGTATGCACACATGTGATATCTATCTATCAATCCATCTATCTATGTATCTATCTATGTATCTATCATCTATCTATCTATCTATCTATCTATCTATCTATCTATCATCTATCTATCTTTTTATCTTTCTATCTACCTATTCATCCATCATCTATCATCTCTGTATCTATGTATCTATCTATGTATCTATCTATCTTCATCATCATCATCATCATTATCTATCTATCTATCTATCTATCTATCTATCTATCTATCTATCTATCTATCATCTATCTATCTATCTATCTATCTATCTATCTATCTATCTATCATCTATCTATCTATCTATCTATCTATCTATCTATCTATCTATCATCTATCTATCAATCTATCTATCTATCATCTATCTATCTATCTATCATCTATCTATCTATCTATCTATCTATCTATCTATCTATCATCTATCTGTCTTTCTATTATCTATCTATATCTATCATCTATCTATCTATCTATCTATCTATCTATCTATCTATCTATCTATCTATCTATCTATCTATCATCTATCTAATCTTAACCTATCTACTTAGGGTTGCTGTTTCACTGATGAAAACACCATGACCAAGAAACTTAAGAAAGATGAGGTTAATTCAGCTTCCACTTTCACAGGACTGTTCATAACTGAAGGAAATCAGGACAGAAACTCAAACAGGGCAGGAACCTGGTGGCAGGAGCTGATGCAGAAGCCAAGGAGTGGTGCTGCTTACTGATTTGTTCTCAGAGATTCTTTGTCCTGCTTTCTTCTAGAAACCAGGACCAGCATCCTAGGGATAGTACCCCTTACCATTGGCTGCACCATCTCTCGTCAATCACTAATTAAGAAAATGCCTTACCGCTGGATCTTATGGAGGCATTTCCAGAATAGAGGTTCCTTCTATTCAGATGACTCCAGCTTAAGTCATTTTGTCGTAAAACTAACCAGAATGGACACACACATGCCAACACACACCTAAATATAACCTGTTCCTTCCACAGAATGCTACTTGTATGTATATTTTCAGGACTGAGCATTTGACTCTGGACAATCAATTCGTGTGCTCTTCCTTGGGGAAGGCTAACTCTCCAGCGCCCAGCTTTTCCCAGTTTCTTATAATACTCTGCTTAAGGTTGAGGCCTCATGGGCTTTTCTATGTCCAGTTTGGTGTGCTCGTTGATATAATTCTTATTTAATTTACATTTGATTTGTAATATTTGTGAGACTTTATGAGTTTTGCTTCTAATATTAGTAGGAGATATTTCAAAGAAATTTCAAAGAAAATTCCAGAGTCCTCTGGCTCTTACTATTTTCCTGCCTCCTCTTCTGAAAAATCCACAGACCCTTAGTTGTGGAGGTGTTTTGTATATATATATATGCATTGGAAGTGGGCACTGTACTCTGCAGTTTGATTGAATGTAGTTTTCTGTCGTGATCTCTGTTGCAAGGAGAAGTTTCCTTGATTAAAAGCGAAGTCTACACATATCTGTATATATAAGGACAAATATTTACAGATTGTTGGTAGGGATTATGCTGGTTTAGTAAATTCATTCTTTTATATTATTCTCAAATAACAATAACTTCACTAATGCTGAGTAGTTAGCTAGGTTTCCAGTACCAGACATGGTTTTACTCTTGTCTTAAGCTCACTACTGTCAAGGTATGTACAATACTACTGCATTCTTAGGGTTATCTTTCCACGATGTAAGTTGATGTGGTTCATAGAATAGGACTGTTAGTTCCTTCCCTCCTTTGGAAGCTTGCATGATGCCTTATAGTAACATGAAAAATAGTCCTTAGAGAGGGAGCAACCAGTTCAGTTCCAGCTCAGGGGTGTCTGGGAGGTTTTTCTTAAGTTCATGGTGTCTTCAGCAACAGGGAAATACCTTCCACTTCTAGAGGGTAGCCAAGGGCAACAGCAATATGCTGTATATTTTGGTAGTCTCTTAGAAAATTCTGGTTCTGTGCCTCTCTCTCTCTCTCTCTCTCTCTCTCTCTCTCTCTCTCTCTCTCTGTGTGTGTGTGTGTGTGTGTGTGTATGCTATCCCTAAAATGTTCTAACCAAGTTAATGCCAGTGGATCTTTTAAGAAACATTTTGTTGTAGTAACTTAGTGATAAATTATGCGTTTCCACCACTAAATTATCTTCATGGAATGGGAGGTGTTTCCATTTGACATGCATTATTAGTAAGTATAAATATTGTATAGTTGTGGGAGTTTCAGTATTTGTTTTCTGTTTAAGTGACTAACCCAATCTTTTACTAAGGGGTAGACCAGATGGAGATACAATATAGGTTCTCAGCAAGCTTCATGTCTGCTCTGTATAGTGACTGGGAACATGTTATCACCATCTCTAGGACATAGCCATTACGATTTGGCGGAAGAGAAGAGGAAAGGAATGATTTTTGACCATATTTCTTTGGCTGGAATGTAATCACATAAACCCAGCTTTCAAGACTATTATGGGGAATTTAGTTTTCTGTATGCCCAAAATACAAATGGGCTTGTGAGCATGATAGAACAGAAAATAAATTTCTTGAATGCAGGTGAAACTATCATTTATTTTTTTATTTTTTTTCTTCATAAGGAAAGCAATGTTGCTCATCTGGACACTAATCTAGAGCTGACCACTTGGGATTAGATCACCGATTAGTGGGTATGTCCCTCAAGAAACTGATTCTTCCTCTCTCAGCAGACATCAACTACTTGCAGCTCTTCATCCAGGGATGGGACCTACCCACGTTCACACGTCAACTGGTGTAGCCAGTATTGACACAGGAGGGAGGAGTTCGAGGGGAGGATGGTGGTGTGGAAATGTTATAAATATGGTACTTATGTATGAAATCCTCTAAATTATCTAAATTAAATTTGAAAAAAAGAATTAAACAATTTGCCCCTAAGGATTTCTTCCTCTAGTGCTGCTAATTGAACTTATGATGCCTAATGGTTAGCGCTCTCTCTTTTTCTCTCTCTCTCTCTCTCTCTCTCTCTCTCTCTTTCTCTCTCTCTCTCTCTCTCTCTCTCTCTCTCTCTCTCTCTCTCTCTCTTTCTCTCCTTCAGACAAGGTCTTGATATGTGCTCTTTGGTGGCCAGGAACTTATTATGTAGTCCAGGCTGGTATCATACTACTGGCAGAAACCAGTATCATCAGAATTCTTTGTATTAATTTTTTATAATTCAGATGTTATACCACTTAGCCTTCTTAGATAGGCATATACACATACATGTATCTAATCTTATGTATGAATGACTTCTCTACCTATACTAGAGCAGGGATGTTTAATTTAGGTCCAATAATTATGAGGTGTTAAATATATCTATATATTTATATTTTATAGATATTTTTATTGTCAGTTGTACAGTATAAATTATATTGATAGAATGTTTATTATAGACTAGAATCATTTCTGGATATCTACTGTTATTAGGATATCCTACATACACTGTTTTTATAGTTTCTTTATAAATGAATTTATTCTTCGATATTTTTATACATACATATATATATATATAAATATTATATTCTGGTCATCCTCACCTTCCATTTTTTGTCCCCCTCTTTGCCACACCTATCCTTTCTTATAAAGAGGTTTCCATCCTACAATCATTTCTTTTGTTTGTCTTTTTCTTTTTTTCTTTTTTCTTTATTTATTAAAGATTTCTGACTCATCCCCACCGCCGCCTCCCCTTCCCTCCCCCAGTCAAATCCCCCTCCCTCGTCAGCCCAAAGAGCAATCAGGGTTCCCTGCCCTGTGGGAAGTCCAAGGACCACCCACCTCTATCCAGGTCTAGTAAGGTGAGCATCCAAATTGCCTAGGCTCCCACAAAGTCAATAGGTGCAGTAGGATCAAAAACCCATTGCCATTGTTCTTGAGGTCTCAGTAGTCCTCATTGTCCGCTATGTTAAGCCCAGAACCTGGAAACAACCTAGATGCCCTTCAATTGAAGAATGGATGAAGAAAGTATGGAATATATACATATTGTCTTTTGCTTTTTACGCACTGAGTTTAATTATAGCTTTCCGCATCAATGGGGAACTCACCAATGGTTATATTATTGAAGATAATGCCTCTTGCTAGTTCCTATAATTTTAAATTCATTGTTTAACTCACAAAAAATTTTTCTTTATGATAATTGGCTCCTTTGATTACTGGATTGATCTATCTCTCACTAATGACCTTGTTTTAGAACATAACTGAACACTATAATTGGTCACTTGGCACCAGAACAGCACATGGAAATATTTTCTTTAGCAATAACTCCCAACGGACCAGTTAGGCTTATATGATTCCAGTACCACTGTCACTAGAAAGAGAGTTTCTATGATAGACCTGTTTTGTCCTGAGGTATTGGAGGAAACTCTGGATTTCAGTGAAACACATATGAAGAGAGTTTATTTCCATGCAAGTAAGTATTACAATTAATTAACTAAAGAAAATAGATCACAAATTATGATACAGAAAAAGAATAAAATAATATTTAATATAAACAATCCACCTTCCACTTCATAAAATACAGTGAGGTTTTCTTTCTGTGATTGTACTTAATGGAAAGCTGAAGAGTCTTCAGATATTTCCTGCTTATGGTTTATTTTTCCTAAATTTTTTTATTTAGTTTAATGCATAGATGGTATCTGTGGCCTATATTCTCACCTGTAACTTGTAGAGACCATTTTTGTACTTAGAGCAGTTTGGTTAGAAACATTAAGAATTAATATTGTCTAAAGGCGGATTTGAATTAAGTCAGAAGGATAATTATAAGGTTATACAGCTTTATTAACTCACGCAACCAAAAGTTCCCGCGCCGAACAGGAGAGAGCAAGCAAAACAAGGGCCGGCGCAGCGTCTGCGCAACTTATTTATCAGTCAAAACCTGCCTCAGGCGAGCCCACCCACTAGGGGGGTGGGGCTCATCCCTACATCTCCCCCTTTTGTCTAAATAAGACAGAATTAAACCAAATACAACTATAAACAATAATAACAAAAAAGAAATATAATAAACAATATTGAGAACAAAAGTTTTACCAGACAGTCTATCTCAAAGAGTCTAACTAATATAGAGAGTAATTACAGTTATATAATCTTCAACTCCATCAAAGATCTGAGAAGGGAATAAATATTACTTAACAAATAAGAGATATCCAAAATGTGCCAAAAATAACAGAGACAACTGACTACCTGGGCAATCACCCAAATTCTCGTTTGCAATGTTGAGTCAACCAACTTTGGCTAAGGCCAAACATAACTGACATACCATTATCAGATGTAAGGAACTTTCTTAGAATCATCCTACCCTGTCTTGGCAAGATAAGACAATCCTGTTTCATAACTTTGTCAGTAGTTGAGGTATGGGCTTTTCTTAACCCAAAGGCCAGTTCTGCCAAGAAGACAAGCTCCCAGTGGAGTGTCTTTGGTGCTCAACGTTCTCTCGGGAGTAGAGTGGCGTTGCCAGGAGTAATTGTGTCTCATTGGCATAGAATTCTAGGTTAGATTAAAAGCCATTTTCTGCAGCTCTTTAAAGAGGCTGAAGATTATACTATCTATACTAAATATAATCTCTATGTATCTAGAAGACCTGATTAACCTAAAAATAAACATGACAAAATATAATTCTCAATACCTATCTAACTTGAAGATTAAAAGAATAAACTGTGCAATATATGAAGACAATGATCTGTGCAATATATGAAGACAATGATCTTCATCTGTAGACAATGTCATTACATAACAAAAGTAAACAATGGAAGGAGCTCACATTCAATATTGATATTACATAAATAGTATCAGAGGTAGAAATGTACATCGTATTATGGTAGAAGTATCAATCTAATATAAGCATATTCTTATACAAAAATAGAGGTAGGAACACTCACATTCAATATACAATATATCAATATACAGGAAACAGTCCGAAAACAATTTTCTGAAATCAGTAACTCACAAATACCAAACATCAAACCAGTTAATCCCCCTCTTTCTTTTTTTTTTTTTTTTTTTTTTTTTTTTTTTTAACATACCCCTAATTCCATAAAACATCCCCCCCATCCCCTCAACCCCAAACCAACCATTAAAAGATGTCCCTAACCCTGAGGGCAAACTCTGTTGGGAGAGGGGACGTCGTCCTCTAAGATTGCTTCAAGCTGACATGGGGGCGACGTTCTCCTTAGGGGCTCCCGTGAAAGCAAATGATGATAAAATTCCCAAATTAACCTTTGACCTAAGAAAATTGTAACTAGTCTCTGTGTATCTTTAGAAGGTCTGGCCAGAGTGTTGTCAAAAATGTGCACCATTCGAAATTGTCTCGAGCAGTTGGTACCAAAAAACAAGTCTATTATTAGCACTTAAAAAGAAAGAAAAAAGAAAAAAAAATATGTATATAATCATGACGTCATAAAAACCAGATTGAGTTGATGTTGTGGGGCCCCATCTTCATCCTGAAAACTTCTAAAATTACTGTAGAAAAATTTGTTGTTTGTTATGGGAAATTTAAACATTAACAACAAAGACACATACTGACATATAAAGAAAGACACAGATATGAGAAAAAGTAAAGAAAGTTTACCAAGTATATAATTATTCTTATCCTGTGAGATATCTCTTATCAACAGGTTTGGAATTGAAGAGGGACTGGGCCAGAGTCCAACTCCAAAACCAGCTCTACATATTTATAAAAAAGTGTTCAATAAAACATATAGATATGTATATATATAGAGTCAATACTTACTGATCCTTAGTGGGTTGTAACCATTTTCCATCCATCACTGAGTAAATATTCAGGGTCCCTTAAATTTTTTGAAGATCAGTATTTATCTGTGGAGATAAGAAAAGAACCCTGCCCCCAACCTATTTATGTTCCTTACCATTAGTATGCTCGTCGTCCTTGTGAATGAATTGTTATTTATCTTTTCCAAGTGTCTTGTCTTCTTCATACCCGAACCTTTATTAATTTTGACGGTATCCACAATTTTTCCTCACCTGTGGAGATAAGAGCAAAACCCCTTCCCCAACGCAGCACATCTCCTGGCTTCCATTGTGAGGTTAGCACATCCTTGAAATAAACTGGTTGATTTAGTTCAGTAGACTTTTCCATTATCCAATGTCTTTCTGCGGCCGTTGTTCCTTTCTCATTAGCATTAAGAAAATTCAAGGTTAACAAAGCATTATGTAACCTATTTCTGGGGGTGTTTTCCACCCTTTTCTGTTTGTTCAACATATCCTTTATAGTTCTATTTGATCTTTCTATGACTGCCTGACCTGTAGGATTGTATGGTATACCTGTAACATGCTTGATATTGTAATAGTCAAAAAACCGTTTCATTTTCCTAGAGACATAAGCAGGACCATTATCTGTCTTTATCTGTGTAGGTATACCCATGATGGCCATGACTTCTAATAAATGAGTAATTACTGAATCAGCCTTTTCCGAACTTAAAGCAGTTGCCCACTGAAAGCCTGAATAAGTGTCAATGGTGTGATGAACATACTTCAATTTGCCAAATTCTGCAAAGTGGAACACATCCATCTGCCAGATTTCATTCCTATGGGTGCCCTTAGGATTAGCCCCTGCTGTCAGTGGCGTTTGGTTATAGAAAGAGCAAGTAGGGCACTTCTTTACAATCTCCTTAGCTTGTTGCCATGTAATAGAAAACTCTTTCTTCAAGCCTTTGCTATTAACATGATGTTTTTCATGAAATTCAGAGGCTTGTAGCACACTACCAATCAATAATTGATCAATATCTGCATTACCTTGTGCTAGAGGACCTGGCAGACCCGTATGGGATCGGATGTGGGTTATGTACATAGGGCAAAGCCTGTTCCTGATCAAATCTTGAACCTGGATAAACAATGAGGTTAGTTCTGTATCATCAGGTATAAATTCAGCAGTTTCAATATGTAAAATAACTCTTTCTGCATATTGTGAATCAGTAACTATATTGATAGGTTCTTTAAAATCCCTTAGTACCATAAGAATGGCATATAATTCTGCCTTCTGGACAGAATCATAAGGACTTTGTTCCACCTTACCCAAGTCTTCTGATTTGTAACCTGCCTTCCCTGTTTTATTGGCATCAGTATAGAATGTACGGGCTCCAGTTATTGGAGCATCACGGACGATTCGAGGAAGGATCCAAGAAGTTCTCTTTATGAAGTTAAGCCTCTTGCTTTTTGGATAGTTGTTATTAATGTCTCCCAGAAAATTAGCACAGGCTCTTTGCCATGGTTCATTATCTTCCCATAATTTCCTTAGTTCATCAGCAGTGAAAGGCACTATAATTTCTGCTGGGTCTATGCCTGCTAGTTGACGAAGTCTCAGCTTGCCTTTTATAATTAACTCAGAGACTTTTTCCACATAAGTTTTTAGTTTCTTACTTGGTTTATGTGGTAAAAAGATCCATTCCAAGATAATATCATCCCTCTGCATTAAAATTCCTGTAGGAGAAATTTTTGATGGTAATATGACGAGAATACAATCAAGCTCTGGATTCACCCTGTCCACATGTGCATGTTGTAATTTTTCCTCAATCATTGTCAGTTCCTTTTCTGCTTCAGCTGTTAGTTCTCTGGGACTGTTTAAATCTTTATCACCTTCCAAGGTTTTGTTCAAATGAATTATTAGATCAGGTGTTATCCCAATAGCTGGTCGTAGACTGGAAATGTCTCCTAACAGTTTTTGAAAGTCATTAAGAGTTCGTAGGCGATCTCTCCTAATTTGTGCCTTTTGTGTCTTGATTTTTTGTAAACCTATTTTATAACCTAAATAATTAACGGAATCTCCCTTCTGTATTTTTTCAGGAGCAATTTCCAATCCCCATTTAGGTAAAAGTATCTTTATTTCGTCAAACAGTCTGTTCAAGGTATCCATGTTTGGATCAGATAACAATATGTCGTCCATGTAGTGATAAATGATGGATTTGGGGAATTTCCTGCGTATTATTTGCAATGGTTGGTTCACAAAGTATTGGCATAAGGAGGGGCTATTTAACATACCCTGGGGGAGGACAGCCCAGTGGTACCTCTTGGAAGGTTGAGAATTGTTGTAAGTAGGCACTGTGAAGGCAAATTTTTCTCTATCTTCCTTTTGTAAAGGTATTGTGAAAAAACAATCCTTTAAATCAATAACTATAAGAGGCCATCCTTTTGGTAACAAAGAGGGCAATGGGATTCCAGATTGCAGAGGGCCCATAGGTTGAATAACCTTGTTGATTGCTCTGAGATCTGTCACCATTCTCCATTTACCCGATTTTTTTCTTAACCACAAATACAGGAGAATTCCAAGGGCTGGTAGATTCTTCTATATGTCCAGCATCTAATTGCTCTTGTACCAGCTGTTCTAAAGCCTGTAACTTTTCCTCAGCTAGAGGCCATTGCTTTGTCCATATGGGTTTCTCAGTCAACCATTTTAAAGGCAAGGCTGTTGGTATCTCTGAAGAGACTTCAATTGCTTGTTCTTGTATGGCCCGAATGGCCGGTTTTCTCCGTTTATAATATCTTTTAATATTATTTTCAGAACTATAAACTCTAGAAGTAGCAGGAATGTTAATTTGGGTATTCCATTGTTGTAATAGGTCACGACCCCATAAATTCATTGCAATATTGGCTACATATGGCCTTAATTTTCCTATTTGTCCCTCAGGCCCTATGCATTCAACCCATCTCGTGCTCTGTCTTACTCGAGATAGGGTTCCAATTCCCAGTAGCTGGACATTCACATTCTGAAGAGGCCAATATGGATGCCAAGATTCTGGGGTAATGATACTTACATCAGCACCTGTGTCCAGCAAGCCAGTAATAAAAATGCCATTTACACATACTCTCAGCTTGGGTCTTTGATCATTTATAGAAGTTTGCCAAAACACACGTAACTCATCTTTCTGATCACTATTGCTTGTAACAGTAGGCATGGGGTTTCCTAATTGTCCTGACGAGGCACGTTCTCCGCTGGAACTGGAAATGATTGAACCATGTGTGCCATGGGGGCCTGTGAGGCCCCCCCTCTCCACGTTTCCCGTCTGTATCAGGTTGCCTTGTCTATCCCTTGTAGATCTACATTCATTCGTCCAGTGTCTGCCCTTTCCACATCTTCTACATAAACCTGAAGGCTGAACCCTCCTATTTCTGTTATTTCTAGAAGATGCATTATTATTATTTCTGAAAGTCCGTTGTTTACAATTTCTTTTCATATGACCCATTTGGCCACAATTAAAACATTTGGTATTCTGGTGTCTCCTTTTACCATTGGAAATTGCTTCTTCCACCCATGCTTCAGTGCCATAATCAAATGTATCAACATCCAGTGTATGTAAGACCCATTCTTCCAAGGGTGCTGATCTTACCCTTAAAGGCCACAAAATCCTTTTGCATTCCGAATTTGCATTTTCATAAGCCAAATTTTCAATCATTATACGCCTTGTGTCTGGGTCAGGTATCCCTATTTGCACAGCCTTAGTAAGCCTTTGTAAAAAATCACTAAAGGGTTCTCTCTGACCTTGTTTAATTTTGACAAATGATTCTGTTTTCTGTCCTGGGTCTTGTACTCTATCCCACGCATTTAAGGCTGCTGTTGTGCATAGGAAGAGTGTGTCCTCATCCAGATTAGCTTGGTCCTGAGGGTCAGAAAAGAGTCCTTCACCTAGAATTTTATCTATGCAAATGTTACCTCCCTTCGCCTTTTCTTGCTGTTCCAAACGTCTAGCCTCTTGCCTGAATAAGCATTTCCATTTTAAATGCGGCCCGCTATCAAGTACCGCAGAGCTGAGTTGCACCCAATCCATAGGAGTTGCTCTGCTTTTTGTTGCCCAGGATTTTAGCATTTCCTTAACAAAAGAAGAGTGCATCCCAAAAGTCATGACAGCCTGTTTAATTTCTTTGAGATCATTCATACGGACAGGCTCCCATATATCCTCCTTGATGACCTTAGGGTTTTTGGAACCAATCACCTTTTCTGTTGTTATTACTGGAAAGGCAGGTAGAGTCTTGTGGAAATTTCGCCGGAGGGATTTACCCACAGGCGTAGTTAAAATTTGCCTTTCTACCGTTTGTTCTTCTTCATCAGAATTTAGAAATTCCTCAATCTTTTCAATTCTATTCACCATTGCCTTCTGCAATGTTTGAATCTCCTGTCCAGAATTATGTTCCAAAGCCTTCATTGAGGATTCTAAAGTATGAATTTTGTCCATTAGAGATAAGTTCTCTTCTTTGGACATAATTTTAATGGCGTAAACCGTGCCTTCTTGTACTGACAATCTTTCCGCCAATTTGTCACAAGTTTTAGACAAAATTCGATTGTCACATTCAACCGTTTTGGTTCTCTCAATAAGTGTTTCAATTCCTTCAGAAAGTGACCGCTGGAATTTATTGTTTAAATCAGCTGATCCTTCTTCCATAGTAATAAATCTCTCCTCCATATTGGCCTTAACCTTTTCTAAATTTTGCTCAGTTACCAGAGTCTTATTAAACAAAGATCTATTCTCTTCCTGTAGAACTTCAAGCTGATTCTTGAGAAGATCATTGTCATGCTTAATAGTTTTCAAACATTCAACCTCTGCCTTAAGAATCCTGGATTCATCTCTTAAAGACTCCATCAAACTTCTGTTGTCAAACCATTTAGTGCCAAGGAAAATTACTAATCCCAGAAGAATCCATAGATGTGGGGTGCCAGACACCTCTTGTAAGATGTCCCACATGGCACACTCAAAAAGACTGCTACAGTCCTGAACAGTAATATTCTCAGACATTTTATTTATAAAGGAAGAAAAAAAATTTTTTACCTGCAATGACTGGTTCCTGCCAGTGGTGGCAGATGAGTCCACTTGAGTCCACGTGGAGAGCCGGTCTGAAACAGGAACTCAAAACCAAGATTTATTTATCTGCGTGCCGAGCTTGCTTTGAATCAGCACAGGCAGGAAGGCTGGGTTTGATTCAAAGCAGCTGCTACAGGGCTGTCAGGCCACGGCACGCAAGGAGGGCCGGCGGGCAGGACTGAGGCCGGAGGCTGGGAGGCCCGCGCGGCTGAGCTAGCTACGCGCTCAAAGAGGGCGGCAGGGGGCCGTGAGCTCCTAGCGGCTCGGGACCGCTGGCAGGGATCGCGGCAGGGTGGGCGAGCAGTGTGGGTTGCGGGCGGGTGGCTAGGGAGTTCCGGCGTGGCGCGTGTCCCCACGCCCCTGTACTGCTTGGTGCAGCCTAGCGCCGCGACCAAGCGCACACGCCCGGGTCCGCACTGCTCGGATCAATCAGAGCCACGTGGGCGCCAAATAAAGGCGGATTTGAATTAAGTCAGAAGGATAATTATAAGGTTATACAGCTTTATTAACTCACGCAACCAAAAGTTCCCGCGCCGAACAGGAGAGAGCAAGCAAAACAAGGGCCGGCGCAGCGTCTGCGCAACTTATTTATCAGTCAAAACCTGCCTCAGGCGAGCCCACCCACTAGGGGGGTGGGGCTCATCCCTACAATTGTCATGATTATGTATTGTGTAAATGTTAGGATTATGCTGTGTGTTTATGGTAAAACATATAACTGAAGAACTTTCTAGCAAGCCCAAAGTCTAATAGCACAGTCTGTGGATATAATAAGCTTTGAAAGGAGAGAGATAAGTAACTGTTTGAAACATTTACTTTAGAAATTCTGATAAAAGGAACTATTTGGTAAATAAGGAGGAATAATTTAGGAGGAGAAATTTTCATACTCCACCTCAAATCCAATGTATATACAGCTAGCTTTACCCTGATCAAGGCCTGGCAACTTAATGCATTCAAGAATATATTAGTATGTGTTTTTCTGTCTACTTATCTACCCCCATACATTTATATATCCATATTCATCAATGGTAATGTCGATGTTATACATGACTTTTCACTAATGCTTTTTTACAAGAAGCTTGAGAAGGAATGTTTTCAAGTTTAGTATGTCCTGCCTGAATGGTCCATTATCTTGTTTAGGTACTACTAATTGTATGTAGAAAATGGAAGAAAATGTCCTGTGAAATGTTTAATTTGCATAATTCCATAGGCAAGACTTGTCATTTTATTCCTCTCTTCTCTATATGTTCAGATTTTTTTCTTTTTCGCTTACAAATTTGACCCCTATAAATTTGGATTGTGACTTAGTGTCTTTTATCTGCTATTAAGCAGCCTTCAATTAATTGTACTTGGTGATCACAGATGAACATATTTACATGAATATATACTCACATTTATATATTTACATTATTTTTTATGGCTGTGGATGAAAGAAAATTGGTCTTTCACAGGTTTTATTCCTAAATTGAACTTTGCAAACAAGTCCAGCTGGGCCTGTATATGTACAGGTTGGGGCCATTCCCTGGAGCATGGGGACCTATAAATGTCCTTATCTTCAAAAATGATTGTTTCTCCCTCCCCACACAATAATCCATTGCTAATAGCTTCTCAATGTAGGATGGGGACTGGAGATCATCTACCCCATCTATACTAAAGTTTAAGCTTGCTTGGACTTGTCTGGGTCTCATTTAGGTCATGACAGCTGCTGTGAACTCACGAGTACACTGGCTATATCATATCCAGAAGATGAAATTTCATGACATTCCCCATCCATAAATTCTTACATCCTTTATACACCTCTACAAAGTTCTCTGAACGTTGGTGTTGTATAAATGTAGTCTACTTAGGACTGGACATCCAGCCTCTTAATCTTGGCACTTTGAACAATTATATATCTATCCATTGGCCAGTAACTACTGCAAAATGAGACTTCCCAGACTAAGAATGATGGAGGAGGGTCATCTTTCTATCTGTTGTTTCATTGGTTAAGTAATAAAAAAACTGCTTGGCCTCTTTAATAGGACAGAAAATTAGGTAGGCGGAGTAGACAAAACAGAATGCTTGGAGAAAGAAGCTGAGTCAGCCAGCCGCCATGATTCTCCCACTTCAGGCAGACGCAGGTTAAGATCTTCCCTAGTAAGCCATCTCATGGGCTACACAGATTATTAGAAATGGGTTAGATCAATATGTAAGAACTAGCCAATAAGAGGCTGAAACTAATGGGCCAAGCAGTGTTTAAAAGAATAGTTTCCGTGTAATTATTTTGGGTGTAAAGCTAGCCATGCGGGCGGCTGGGCACCAGGGTCGCAGCCCTGCCGCCCTTATTACTACATAAGATGGATAGTACCCCAGTTCTATGATTATAAGCATAAATATTTAGATAACAATTGAAATATGCCCATTTAGCAAGATAACACTAGTAAATTCTACTCTAGGGCCAATGGCTTCTGTAGCTATGAACTTCTGACCAGGACTGTAATATAAGACATAGAATTCTATCTTATGAAGCAGGCCTTAAATACAATCAGAACACGGTTAGCTATTCCTAAATAACGGAGCTCTTATGTACCACTAGGTATCACGACATTCAGGGTAATCCTGGGTAAGACCATTGATGTCTTTTTTCCTTCAGCGGTAGGCATAACATTTTATGGCACTGTCCAAATTACCCACAAGGCAGGAAACTTCTGGGTTAACTTGAGGTAGTTTTCTCTGTGTTTTGCAGTCACAGATTTTGGTGTCTTTAGCAATATCATCTTATCTTACTATGTGGTTATGGTAGCCAGTCAAGGGCAATGGCAATAGACTGTCAAGTTCAGGAGATTTCTTAGGGTTCCCTGACCAATGCCTTATAGGAGGACATCCCACATCTTCTACTGTGATTTTCATTTAATAACCCATGTATTTGGGAATAATGTTGTCTTCCCATGCATGCTAATTTAGTTCAAACACATTCTAAAAAAGATATATTTTGAAATTAGATTACTAACTAGCAACTAGTAAATTAACAAGACCACTAACCAGTGAGTTTTTGTAAGACTCATAGTTCTTAGTTTTATTTCTCCTACTCAGAGATCTTCCTCTTCCCTATTTCTTAAACTCCACAACATTTAATTATTTTTAATTACTTTATTTTATTTTTTCTTGAAAATAGATGCATTCTCTCATGCAATACATCCTGACCAATGTTTCCTTTCCCTTGACTCTTGCTACCCAACATCTCTCCTCTCCCCCATATCTACTCCCTCTCTGTTTTCCTTCAGAAAAGAGTAGTCCTCCAAAAGACAACAGCCAAGTAGGACAGAACAAGATACAATAGGACAAGGCAAAAGCCCTCCTACCGAGGTTGGCCAACACAATAGGAGGAAAAGAATCTTAAGATCAGGCAAACAAGTCAGAGATACACCTGCTCCCAGTGTTAAGTTTCTACAAAACCACCAAGCTAACAGCCATATTAAATATGTAGAGGATCTGGTTCAGATCCCAGCAGGCCTAATGCTTGCTGCTTCAGCCTCTGTGAGTCAATGTGATCTCTGCTTATCTGGTTCAGTGGGCCATGTTCTCCTCATGTTCCATCCTTTCTGAATCCTACAGTTTTGCTTCCCCCTCTTCTGTGGGCTCCCCATTTCTGAGGCGAGGGACCTCATGGAGACTTCTGATTAGTCTCTCTCTGCATAATGCCTGGATGTAGGTTTCTGCACCAGCTCCCATCTGCTACTGGAGAAAGCCTCTGTGATGACTGCACTGATCTATGAGTGTAGAATATCTTTAGGAATTTTTAATATCATCATTATTATTTTTATTGAACTCTACATTTTTCTCTGTTCTCCTACCTCTCCCCTCCCCTTCAAACCTCTCTCAAGATCCCTATCCTCCCAATTTACTCAGGAGATCTTGTCTTTATCTACTTCCCATGTATATTAGATCTACGTATGTCTCTCTTAGGGTCTGCATTATTGTCTAGGTTCTCTGGGATTGTGATTTGTGGGTTGGTTTTCTTTCTTTCTTTCTTTCTTTCTTTCTTTCTTTCTTTCTTTCTTTCTTTCTTTCTTTCTTTCTTTTTACCAGTCATGTTTCGTAAAACCCTAGGTCTCTGGGCTATCCAGGCTTTAGTCTCTGGTCATCCACGCAGTGTTGGCCATAGACTGCCACTTGTGGAATGGGCTTCAGGTTAAATCAGACATTGGTTGGCCATTACCACAAGTATTATGCCACCATTGCCCCCTAGAACATCTAGCAAGAATGACAGATTGTAGGTGAAGGTTTTTTTGACTGGGTTGGTGTCCAGGTTTCTCTTTCCATAGCCTGTAGAGGACCTTCTCATGCCAGAAGACTAAAATGTAGAGGTGCAAGGTTCTTAATCAAAAAAATTTACTTTATTTTAAATAGTCTTTATTTTACTTTTGTCCTTCCCTAATTCAGTCTAATAAATGGTTATCCAATAAACTGTCTACCACTCTGTCGGAATCAACCCTAGTTCCTTGGGATAGACAAGCCTCAGACATTATGCATTCTGGGGTGCACAATTAGATCATTATGCACCATATATGAAAGTGCCTGGGTGTGTTTATAGCATCTATGAAAAATAGTTAATAAACTTAATGCAGAAATGTGAATAAAACCATTTAAAAGTATTTATTTTTGTCTTTAGAGAATTAAAGAAAAATATAGTATCATTATTTCCAGATATCACCATCAATTCTTTAATTTCTGAAGTCATCTATGGAGTACTTTACTTTCTTTATAAAATTGAACTATCAATGCCTTATTATTTCTAAAGTAAAGAATAAAAGATTTGAAATAATAAAGATGGTATACAAATTCATAAAGGTGGAGATATTAGTTTGGAAATGTAAGTGACATGAACTATTATATATTTAGTAACTGACTTCTGTGGGCAATGTGGGGCTAATTTGCAGTTCTTTGTTGTGGTACCCAATTCACTACACATACATCTCATAATGACTAACATTTATAAACCAGTGGTTTTACTTTCCAGTTTGTAGAATGATAAATAATAGAGAAAATACTTAGTGACATTTTCAGCCATAATTTAATCTTTTCACAGAAAGTACCATAAATACCCAACATCATGGATGAGAAAAATGTTACTGAGGTGAAGAAATTCATCCTTTTAGGATTCACGGGAGACTTAATGTTACAGCGGGTACTCTTTTTCATCTTCCTCGTCATTTACATTATCAGTCTCCTAGGGAATATCACCCTGATTTCTCTCATCTGTGGTGATTCTCGACTCCACACACCCATGTATTTCTTCATAGGAAACCTGTCATTCCTGGATCTCTGGTATTCTTCTGTCTATGCCCCCAAAATCCTGATAACATGCATCTCTGAAGATAAAAGCATCTCCTTTGCTGGATGCTTGACTCAGTTCTTCTTCTCTGCTGGGTTGGCCTACAGTGAGTGTTACCTACTAGCTGCCATGGCTTACGATCGCTACGTGGCCATCTCCAACCCTTTACTTTACTCCCAGGCTATGTCCTCAAGGTTATGTGCCAGTCTTGTTGCAGCTTCTTACCTTGGTGGCTTTGTAAACTCCACCATTATCACCAGCGAGACATTCACCCTGAACTTCTGTGGAGACAATATCATTGATGACTTCTTCTGTGATCTACCGCCTCTCGTGAAGTTGGCGTGTGATGTGAAGGAGAGCTACCAGGCTGTGCTGTATTTCATATTGGCCTCTAATGTCATCACTCCCACGTTGCTTATTTTGGCCTCCTACCTCTTTATCATCACAGCCATCCTGAAGATCCGCACCACTCAGGGCCGTCTCAAGGCCTTCTCCACGTGTGGTTCTCACCTGACAGCTGTCACCTTGTATTATGGTTCAATTCTCTTCATTTACTCCCGGCCGAGCACGAGTTACGCCCTGGAAAGGGACAAAGTGGTGTCGGTGTTCTATACGGTAGTGATCCCAATGCTGAACCCCTTGATCTACAGTTTAAGAAACAAAGATGTCAAGGATGCCTTGAGGAAAATGTTAGATACAGCCAAGTTTTCATGAAGGAAAAAACTGTATGAGCAATTATAAAATGTTTATCTTCATACGATTTTTCTTAGCTGGTACTATCAGAAATAAGTATACTATGGATAGAAAAGTAACCCCTTACTGTGCAAACAGAAGTCTGTGTTTTCTACACATTGAATTATATTTCTTGCAAATTGTAAGATACTATTAAATTAAAAATTATTCCTTTCTGCACACATTAGCTTGTCTTTTTCTCCTTTTTATTTTGTTATTTTAATAATTACACAAATGTATAGAATAAATTGTGTGCATATTCAACATTTTATTTTATTTTATTGAGAAAAGTAAAAAAAGAAAAAGTTTCCGCCTCCTCCCAGCCTCCCATTTCCCTCCCCCTCCTTCCACCCTTCTCCCCCTCTTCCCACTCCTCTCCTCCTCCCTCCACTCCTCTCCCCCTCCCTCTCCAGTCCAAAGAGCAATCAGGGTTCCCTGCCCTATGGAAACTCCAAGGTCCTCCCCCCTCCGTCCATGTCTAGGAAGGTGAACATCCAAACTGGCTAAGCTCCCCCAAAGCCAGAACATGAAGTAGGATCAAAACCCCGTGCCATTGTCCTTGGCTTCTCATCAGCCTTCATTGTTCGCCATGATCAGAGAGTCCGGTTTTATCCCATGCTTTTTCAGTCACAGTCCAGCTGGCCTTGGTGAGCTCCCAATAGGTCAGCCCCACTGTCTCAGTGGGTGGGTGCACCCCCCTCGTTGTCCTGGCATCCTTGCTCATGTTCTCCCTCCTTCCGCTCCTCATTGGGACCTTGGGAGCTCAGTCCAGTGCTCCAGTGTGGGTCTCTGTCTCTATCTCCATCCATCACCAGATGAAGGTTCTATGGTGATATACAAGATATTCATCAGTATGGCTATAGAATAGGGTCATTTCCGGTTCCCTATCCTCAGCTGCCCAAGAAACTAACTGGGGACATTGCCTTGGGCCCCTGGGAGCCCCTCTAGGTTCAAGTCTCTTGCCCACCCTAAGGGGGCTTGCTTTACTGAGAATTGTGCTTCCGTGCTCCCCTGTCCAACCTTCCTTTATCCCAATCATCCTTTTTTTCCCAAGTCCCCCAATCCTCCCCTTCTCATTTTTCTCTCCCCATCCCCCTTTACCCCCATCCCACCCCGCCCCCAAGATCCCAATTTTCTCCCCGGCAATTTTGTCTACTTCCCATAGCCAAGAGGATAATTATATGTTAGATGCCCTTCAATGGAAGAATGGATGAAGAAAGTGTGGAATATATACACATTAGAGTACTATGTTGCGGTAAAAAACAATGACTTCTCGAATTTTGCATGCAAATGGATGGAAATAGAAAACACTATCCTGAGTGAGGTAACCCAGACCCAAAAAGATGAACATGGGATGTACTCACTCATAATTGGTTTCTAGCCATAAATAAAGGTCACGGAGTGTATACCTGGTGAAGCTAAAGAAGCTAAATAAGAAGGTGAACCCAAGGAAAAACATATTCAACATTTTTATGTCACAAATATATTTGTTTCTCATTATCTATTTTTAATTCCTTTATTAATGTGTGTGTGTATGATGTGTGTATGTATGCGTGTGATGGTGTGTGTCCATGCCAGCAGAACAGTTGCCATGGTGTGCAGCTGGAGGTCAATGAACAACCTCTGCTTCCACTCTTTTTTTTTTTAAAATAGGCTTTGTATGCTGTTCACTGCTGTGTATGTCAGAATGTGAGTATCCAGGAATCCTCTTATTCCTGTCTCTGCCCCTGAGCTCATCACAGGATCTCCAGTATGTGCAACATGTACTTTGATTTATGTGAAATTTGAGAATTCAAATTCGTATCCTTTTGTACTCACTGAACTTTCTCCCAAATCCTATCTGTAATTTAGTGATAACAATAAATATAGAGTTTCATTATGACATTTTCAATCAAAATTTGTTTTTGTTGATTCTTTTTTTCTTTTCTCTTTAACCCTCTGCCACCTCTTGTGATCATCTCTGAAAATTCCTGTCCACCTTCATCATTATTTCTTTTCCTTCCTCAGTTTCTCTCCTACATCTTCTTTCCCCTTCTGGTTGCAAAGTTTATTCTCATGTGTGTGTGTGTGTGTGTGTGTGTGTGTGTGTGTGTGTGTGTGTGTGTGTATGCAGGTGTGCACATAGAGCATAAAAATCTGAACTTCATATATAGAAGAACATGGAATATTTGTTTTTCTGAGGTTAGGTCACATCACTTAAAATAATACTTTCCAGATTTATCTACTTTTGGCAGATTTCTTTTTTCCTTATACCTGAACATCTGAATAGAATTTCACACAAACACACACACACACACACACACACACACACACTGTTCTTTCATCAGCATATAGGCCGAATGAAATTGAATCACTTATCAAAACTGTTACTTTTGCCATGTTGGAGTCGATTCGATAAGGACATTGGGTTTCTGAGAAGCTTTAATGTTTCAGAAGACATTTTGCAACTTGCCCTTACTTCAATATCTCAAAGTGAAAATAGAAATTATCTAAATGGCTATAGAATTATTAGCAGGGTTTGATGGATTCAATGGTTGATTTCAAGCTATTTCCATTGGTAAACAAACTGGAATTTAAATTCAGAACTGATAGCTGCAAAGTATGTACATCACTTATTGAAAAGAAGAGTGGATAGAAAGTCATACTAGAAGGCTAGAAAGATGGCTCAATGGTTAAGAATACTGGTTTCTGTTCTAGGGGATCTAGGCCTTGTAAGCATCTGTAACTTTAGTTCCAGGGGATATGGTTCTTCTTTCTGGCATCTTTGAGCAATAGGCATTCATGTGGTACACAAAGCACATCAAAACAACTCTTCATTATATCCATAGGTTTGTGAATCCAGTTTAAAAATCAGATATTTATACTCATATTTCCTTACAACAATGGCTGAAACATAAAACTACCTAGCAACCTAATGTTTATTAATGGTGTCTTAGTTAGTGTTGTTCTTTTGGAAATTACAATTCCCAGACTCCTCCTGGATTATGGACACCTGCACATGCAGGTGTGCGCAGGTGTGGGACATTCTTCCCAGCCACCCCTGTGCTCTCCGATAAAAAGCAGGACTTGCCATGAGCTTGCCCCTTTTTCCCTATGCCCCCCCATCCTTCTGTGTTGCACACCTTGTTCCTTACTGTGTGACCCCTCCCTATTAAAAGCACCCACATGGGAGCCGCGTGTCTGTGTCTGTTTTGCCGTGCGTGTTTGTCTGTCTCGTGTCCGTCCACACTCACCCGCATTTAAAGAACAACATTTTGGTGCCGAAACCCGGGAAAAGCCATGACTGCCTCCTGTCAGATCTGCCAAAAGTCAGATCCCAGGACCAAATACCGCAGTTTCCCTTTCCCCACTCACCAAGCCAGGGGCTCCCTTCGGGGAACCGACTGGCAGCTGGATTTCACTCATATGCCCCCAGTCAAAAAAATTTAGTATCTCTTGGTTTTGGTGGACACAATGTCTGGATGGGTTGAAGCCTTCCCCACCTCTAACAAGAGAGCCCAGACAGTCTCTGATGTCCTTCTTCAAGAGATTATTTCCCGGTTTGGACTCCCAACCTCTCTTCAGTCAGATAACGGCCCAGAGTTTACTTCACAGGTTTCTCAAAATTTATCAAAAGCATTTAAAATTCCCTGGAATTTCCACATACCATATCACCCCCAGTCTTCAGGTAAGGTAGAACGGACAAATCGCTCTTTAAAGGAAGCTCTCACCAAGATTTCACAGGAACTCCACCTTGATTGGGTAAGACTTCTGCCCCTCGCCCTTCTCAGGCTTCGGGCTCTCCCAAAGGGCCCCCTTTTTATTTCACCTTTCAAACTCATGTATGGGTGGCCGGTTTTGACCCCTGGCCTCTCATCGGGAATCTCTCCCCTCCCCGACCACCTGCTCACTCCCCTTCTTTTCCACTTACGCTCACTTTTATGGGACTTCTCTGACCACTCTCTACCTCAGCCTTGTACTAATGCATGTCCAGGTCAACGCCCTTCAACTCTTTCCCCCAAGTGGCAGGGCCCTTTCAGAATAATTCTCCTAACCCCCACAGCTGCCAAGCTTAAAGTTATTCCTCATTGGATTCACTTGTCACATCTCAAACCGTTTACTCCTCCAGCTCAAGACAATCCCTCATACACGGTAAATCAAACAGGACCTTGCTCTCTTAAGTTCCAGAAGACTCCGGTCCAAGGAAAATAGAGGTTCTGTCCTCCACTCAACCTTCTTGTGCCAATATATTTTCCTTTCTCCTCTTTTTCTGAATTCCTAAATAACCATCCAGTTGTCATTACAGATCATCAAATACGAAGTCAAGGGCTCAGGTGGTAAGCAGATTTTTAACAAAGTTACTTGACATAACAGACACTTTCTTTAAGCTCCAGGATGCCAGCCTGCCCCACTTAAGCAGACAAGACACAAGCGGACGGAATAAGTATCATTTAATTTTTTTATCATTCTTAACCCCAGACCTCCTAAAAACTTCTCTTTAATCTCTCCTCTAATCTTCCAGACCTCCCCTTCAATTTTTTCCCTACTAATGCCATTTTTGCCTTCCAGCATCTTAACGATGACCCAGCTACTCAGGAAAGACCGGACAAATGTGATTTCTTCCATCAACCACCTCTGGACGCCAGCGGACCAACGGGACACCGTCAAGATCACCGGATAGGACATTGCTGCTCCCCCTCAATGCCCAAAATGCCAGCGGACCACCAGATACTCCCTGGACCCCTCAATGCCCAAAGCCAGCAGGAAGCAGTCACAAGAGACCGGGCTATGCCCCTATTCCCTAACCCCCAATTTTTTTCTTTTTTTTAAATAATCAAAAAATGGTGAAATGTTGATCTTTTGGAAACTACAATTCCCAGACTCCTCCTGGGTTACGGACACCTGCGCATGCAGGTGTGCGCAGGTGTGGGACATTCTTCCCAGCCACCCCTGGGCTCTCCGATAAAAAGCAGGACTCGCCATGAGCTCGCCCCTTTTTCCCTATGCCCCCCATCCTTCTGTGTTGCACACCTTGTTCCTTACTGTGTGACCCCCTCCCTATTAAAAGCACCCACGTGGGAGCCACGTGTCTATGTCTGTTTCGCTGTGCGTGTTTGTCTGTCTCGTGTCCGTCCACACTCACGCGCATTTAAAGAACAACAGTTAGGGTTTTAATTTCTGTGAAAAGACACCATGACCACAGCTTTTATAAAGGAAAACACTTAGTTGAGGCTAGCTTACAGTTTCTGAGGTTTAGTCCATTATCATCATGGTGGAAATATATGGTGGAAAGCTGGCAGTCATGGTGCTGGAGAAGGAGGTGTAGGCCTTCCCACAGGGCAGGGTACCCTGCCCTCTCTTAAGGAGGGAGGGGGAAGGAGGAAGGGGAGTGGGAGAGAGGGAGAGGAATGGCAGGAGGGGAGGAAGTATAAATTTTTGAATGAAAAAATAAAAAAAGAAGGTGGTGTAGGATGCGACGCACAATGCCTGTCTGTGCTCTATGTGCTACCATACAGTTCCTGAGCTTCGGGCAAGGGACTGGAACATACAGAGACACACAGTCAGAGAGACAGAGACACAGACCTCTAGTTACTGGTAAGAAGGCCTTTATTCAATAGCACCATTGAGGCTTATACACCCAACAGTCAGGTGGGCCAATAGGTAAAAACCTTATCTTCTGATCCTCAAGGCCAAGGCAACATGTGCTCATGAAGCATAGCTGGTAAACAACTTTGACACAGCTTTTAGTAACTCAAATAAGAAGGAAAGTAAAGATCTCTAGCAGAGAAGAGCAGCTGGAGGCCAGAACTCCAAATGGTCCCAACAGTAGGAGGTCCTTCTGTCTATGTGTTGCTTTCATTGGTTAATAAAGGAACTTCTTTGGGCCTATAGCAGAGCTGTAGGGGAACAGAGCTAGGCAGTAAAAACTACACAGAAGGCTGGGAGGAAGAAGGTGGAGGGAGAGATGCTATGGAGCCGCAGTCAGAGTCAGACATGCTGGAATTTGTTTGTTGGCCACGACCTCGTGGTCATATACAGATTAATAGAAATGGGTTAAATTAATATGTAAGAGTTAGCCAACAAGAAGCTAGAGCTAATGGGGCAAGCAGTGATTATTGGATTATTTGTTTTCTTGGTGTCTAGTTTTTTGAGTTCTTTATATATTTTGGAAAATCAATCTTCTGTTGGATGTGTGG
>CAWTZC010000231.1:25000-85336 GCA_963919715.1 Microtus obscurus | reverse complement strand
TTTTTTTTCTGCTGTCTGCTCCTGGCAGCACCAATCTACTTCAAGAGGAAGATGGGCATCGAAGAGGCTCCTTATGGAGTTTGATAGCCATTTGGGCAAGAAACTGTTCTTGCCTGGACTATTGCATAAACTGGACACAGAGAACCAGCAGAGAGAGGACTGCTGAACTTGCCTAAAGGTGAGATGGTCTTTCGGGGTTCCTGATTCATGAAAGAGTCTACGAGACATTCTGCAGGACACAGCAGGAAGTGACTGAACTGTCTTTGGGATTTCCTGCTTCATGGAAATGTCTGATGGATACTATGGGCCTGAAGGCTGAAGATGGATGTCCCAACGGTACAGAGGAACTTTGGGTGACTGTCCGGCCAGCAAGATGTCTCTGTCATTTCTAGAGTTTTGGATTTCTTGTTTGCTTAGGTAATGTTATATCCTTCTGGAGTCTTTGATGGAGTTGAAGGATGGATAGATAGTTATAGTTTTCCTTAGTTATGATAAAAGATAAAGTAGATATAAATATTGTAACTGTAATTCTTACTTGATAACTATTTTGTTATATGTATTTTTACTATGTTAAAGTTAAAGTCTTTCTTTTTTGTTTAAACATAAAAAGGGGAAATGATGTGGGAGTGATTTCTTATCAATAAAGAAACTGCCTAGGCCCATTGATAGGCCAACCCTTAGGTGGGTGGAGTAAACAGAACAGAATGCTGGGAGAAAGAAGCTGAGTCTGTGAGTTGCCATGATTCTCCTACTCCAGACAGACGCAGGTTAATATCATTCCTGGTAAGCCAGCTTGTGGGCTACACAGATTATTAGAAATGGGTTAGGTCAATATGAAAGAGCTAACCAATAATGGGCCAGGCAGTGTTTAAAAGAATACAGTTTCCGTGTAATTATTTCGGGGCATAAGCTAGCCATGTGGGCGGCTGGGTGCCGGGGACGCAGCTCCCAATTACAACAGATATGGGAGTAGGGAAGAAGATATCTTAATTAAGGGAGGCATTGTGGTGTTGGCAAGAGGCTTGACTCTAGACTGGATATCAGATGTCCAGAGGGATGTCCTAGCTAGGGCCCTGGGCTGTAGAGGAGATGATGGCTGAACTGTATCATAGTCAGACTGATGACTTTCTTGACTATCACCATAGAACCTTCATCTGGTGACAGATGGAGATAGAGACAAAGTCCCACATGGGAGTACTAAACTGAGCTCCCAAGGTCCAGTCGAAGAGCAGGAGGGAGAATATGACCAAGGAAATCAGGACCATGGATGATCCACCCACTGAGAAAGTGTGCCTGTATCACCAAAGCTAGCTGGAATGGGACTGAATGAGCATGGGATCAAACTGAACCCTCTGAATGTGGCTGACAATGGGGCCAGACTGAGAAGACATTGATAATGGCACTGGGATTTGTCTCTATGGCATGTACTTGATTTTTGTGATCCTAGTCTATTTGGATGTATACACCTCCCTAGGCCTGGATGGAGAGGGGAGGACCTTGGACTTCCCACAGGGCAGGGCACTCTGCCCTCTCTTAAAACTGGAGGGGGAGGGAAGGAGGTTGAGTGGGGGAGAAGGAGGGAAGCAGGTGGAGAAGAGGAAGTGGAAATTTTGATTCCTAGTATTAATAAAGAAAAATAAATAAATGTGATAAGATTGTTAAACTAAAAAAAACAATATTTTTTTCTACTTTACCTTTTAACATAGCTAAGGAAAACTATAATTATTTAATAAGTTTTCTATTACATGGCAACAAGTTAATAAGATTATAAGAAAATTTTCTACTTGTTCTCTATATAACCAAACACTGTTACCTGCAGGGAGTAACTCAAAGGGTAGCAAAGAAAGAAAATCTGGCAGATGAATGTGTTCCATTTTGTAGAATTTTAAAAATTAATATATGTACAGCACACCACTGACACCTATTCAAGTTTTCAATGGGCAACTGCTTTGACCTTGGAAAAGGCTGATTCAGTAATCACGCATTTGCTAAAAGTTAGGTCTAACACGGGTATACCTGCACAAATACAGACAGACAATGGTCCAGCATATGTCTCTAATAAAATGAAACAATTTTTTGCTTATTATAGTATAAAGCATATTATAGGTATACAAAATAGTCCTGCAGGTCAGACAGTTATAGAAAGAACAAGTCTAACCATAAAGGGTATGTTACGCAAATAGAAAGGGGGTGGAAAATACCCCCAGAAATAGACTGCATAATGCTTTATTATATTAACCTTGGATTTTCTTAATGCTAATAAGAAATGAACAATGGTAGCAGAGAGACATTGGGTAATAGAAAAAAAAAACTTCTGAATTAAATCAGTTAGTGTATTTCATGGATGTGTTGACCTCAGAATGGAAACCAGGGGATGGGCTATGTTGGAGAAGGGGTTTCACTCTTGTTTCCACAGGAGAAGAAAAGCTATGGATACCAGCAAAATTAATAAAGATTCAGTTTGAAAAAAAAAAGAAACCTCGTGAGAAAGAGAAATAATAGTCATCCACAGAGCTGACAATCATACAGATGAACCTTCATCTGGCGATGGATGGAGATAGAGACAGAGACCCACATTGGAGCACTGGACTGAGCTCCCAAAGTCCAAATGAGGAGCAGAAGGAGAGAGAACATGAGGAAGGAAGTCGGGACCACAAGGGGTGCACCCACCCACTGTGACAGTGGGGCTGATCTAATGGGAACTCACCAAGGCCAGCTGGACTGGGACTGATGGAGCGTGTGATCAAACCGGACTCTCTGAACGTGGCTGACAAGGAGGGCTGACTGAGAAGCCAAGGACAATGGCACTGGGTTTTGATCCTCCTGCATGTAATGGTTTTGTGGGAACCTAGTCTGTTTGGATCCTCACCTTCCTAGACCTGGATGGAGAGGGGAGGACCTTGGACTTCCCACAGGGCAGGGAACACTGAACGCTCTTTGGTCTGGAGGGGGAGGGGGAGTAGAGGAACGGGGAGGGAAATAGGAGGGGAGGAGGTGAAAATTTGTAATAACAATATAAAAATAAAAAGAATTACCTATCTATCTGAAATATATCTATGCATACCTAAAAAGCCTAATAAATATGCCAGTAAGCTTGAAAAAAAAAGAATGTAGTCCTCATGTTGGTGCCAATTTGTAGTAGGAGGCTGCTTGTTTGTTTCCAACTGTCCAGAACCAAAATAATCACACAGAATCTATATTAATTACAATGCTGTTTGGTCAATAGCTTAAACATATTTCTGGCTAACTCATATCTTAAATTAACCCATTTCTATTAATCTGTGTATTGCCACGTGGTTGTGTCTTACCAGCAAGGTTCCAGATCATCTGTCTCCTATGAGTAGTTACATGGCTTCTTCTTACTCTGCCTACTCTTTCCTCCTCAATCTGCTTGGAACTCCTGCCTTGTCCTATTTTGCTAAGCCACTGGCTTAAATAGCTTTAATTATTAACCAATAAAAGCAAAACATAGACAGAAGTACTTCTCAGACCAGTTTCTAGAACAATTTAAAAAATACCCAGTTGTAAGTCTTGTACTGTAAGGAGTTTAGAGAACAGTTTCACCTGAAAAATTATTTTTTAAAAATTACTGCCATGTTTTACAGAACACAACTTTTCCCAAAAGATTTCAGAACAGCTTGAAAATTATACACACAAGTACAAACAATTTTATGCTGACCTTTATAAGATTGCTTTCTGGTTTGTGCATAATTACTATTTCGTTTTAATTTTACATAATGAAAATTGTTATCTTACAAGTAAGTACGGTGTATGAAATGAAGTAGCTTATTTATTGAAGTTGCAGGATATATGGTAACCTGGAATTTCAGGTCTGGAATTCCAAATTTGCTTACAGGATAATTTTAGGGTGTCAAATAAAGAGTATATAAAATATTGGAGTTGAGAAGATGTAATAGTGATAAGATTTTTTAAAAAGACAACTAGAATTATTGACTATACTAATTCTGTTTAAAAGACAGATATATTTCTAAACTTCAATATGATCACCATTGCATTGCATTGCATACTGTTATAAATACATATTTAAGAGGTTACAGTCTATCTGTTCTATTCACTTGCTGTGTGGCATTTGACAATCAACATTTTTCTTCAAATAAAAGGAGAGTTTTGAACTAGATTGAATAAAATTTTACTTAATTTTACAATTTAGGCTTTTTGGAATAGAAATTCACAAACTTTTTTCAGCTCCTCCTTGGAAGAAAAATGAGATGTGCCAGAGATGATGGCTCTCATGGTAAACAAGTCCAAGTCAAATTTGTAAAAGTGATCTTACAGATTTAAGTAACATGAACACTGGCCTGGTGTTATTTTATCATATCATTTATTATTTATATTCAGTACGAATACATGATAAGTTAAGCATTACAAAATACTATTAATTAATTCAAAATAACTCATTAGGTATAATCCTGAATTTATTAAATTTATCAAAATGAAAATGTAGATGAAAGGTTTTGGAGAAATATGATTCTATTATTCAGAAGTATTACTGTTTGTTATATTTAAGAATGACATTCCCTATTTTCTGTAACCTGACAATAGTTTTTTAAGCAATAAATTTTTTTGTGTGTATGTGTGTGCTCATGACAAGGGCCTTGGGCCTTGCACACATTAAGCAAGTGCTCTGTCACTGAGCTATATGCCCAACTCCCAATACACATGTTTTGTTTCTGAATTGTTTGTGTGTATTATGGTATGATGAAGAATACTAAAAAATCATGAAATCATTAACATAATAAACAGTTTATCCATTTTATTCTTATGTGTTTATCCTTATAGGTTAAAATAATGCAAAGTTAAAATCATGAGATAAACAATATATGGTAAAATCATTTGTCCGCATTCTCATATAGTGTCTTATACACTTCATCACATTTTGGATACCATGTGGGGGACACAGTGTTGGTTGAAATCCTTCACAACCTTTACCTCAACATTTTATACAGAGAACTTGTACCACAGGTCAAAGTGATTCACATCAAGGAAACCAAGCCAACTAGGGTTTCCCTCAAGGCTCAAAACATCATAGGAAGGGCTTAATTTCTGCTTTAAAAGGAAAAAAATCTACAGCATGCAGAAAAAAAAATCTCACCCTTTCAAATGACACTAACAGTCATGGAAACAATCAAACCAACTTTTATGAGCCTTTAAAGAAATATACATATCATAGCTCTGCATTAAAAAAATAAGTAGGTTTCCATTTGGTATTATGTATATAGCAGTTCCTTGAGTCTGTCTGGGCGCACAATAAAATTTGTGCTTTTGGCTTAGACAGAGCTGCTTGCTAGAATTCTAAATTTTCTAAGACATGAGAAAGGAAGCTGAGGGCCATGCAGTATCCAGTTGTCTCAGCTGATGCCTGAAACCATGTTAATGTCCGTAGGCCGTCCTGCCGATTGGAGCCGTGTTGATTTGAGTGGCCTGTGCTGCCACCGGAGGCCACGGTGATGTCTAGGTCCATGGTTCCACTGGAGTCTGTGTCAATGTCCACGACCTGTGATACCATCAAAAGCCATGCAATGCCTTTAGTCTGTGCTACAGCCTGAATCCACGCTGATATGAGGGATCTTCGTTTGTCACCCGAGATTGTGCTGATGTCCTTGGCCTATGCTATGATGGTGTCTGTAACCTGTACAGTGACAGAGGGCCTTGTGATGTTCATGGTCTGTACTGCCACTGGAGACCATGTTGAGGTCTTTGATTCGTGTTGTCTTCAGAAACCATGTGTAAGTCCATAATTTATGCTTCTGGTGACTATAAACGGCAAAAATGCTACTTTTGCCATGGTGTTGGTGAGTTCAGACTCTCAGTCGAGAAAGAGGGACATAAAATCTGGCTTATGTGACAACCCCAATCCCCACATTACCCCCTACAACTTCCCTAACAAACACATGCAGTAACAGCCTAGACAGAAAGCCACTGAAGAGAACTCTTACGAATGATCAGGATGCTGAGGTGTGGCCTTCCACAATTGATGTCTTCAGGTGGGGGTTGGGAAGGACTCAGTTTTCTTTAAGGGGCTGGCACCAGGAATTTGATCATGATCCAGTGAGTATATGGGCAGCACAAATTAGACTTGTTTTTTTCTTTTTCTTTTCATTTTTTTTTGGGGGGGAGGTGAGTATTAGGGTGGGAGACGAATCTGGGAGAACTGGGAAGTGAGTGTGTTGGGTTCATGATGTGAAATTCCCAAATAATGAACAAAAATAGTATGAAGAAAACAGAAATGAGTAGAAATGGGAATATCAGGGGTGCTAACTAAGACAGACACAGCAAGTCACACAACTATCTGATATTTCTTGCTATTTTCTATATAAGTTACAAATGACATTTCCAATTTGGACAAAGGATGGCTGAATTACTTAGTAGGGAGAAGAAAGAAAAAACGGAAGTGAGGAAGAAGGAAAGGGGGGAGGGAAGAAAAGGAGAGAGGGAAGAAGGGAAGGAGGGAGACATGGAGAGAAGGAGAAGAGAGAGAGAAAGCACAAACACAAACATTATTGTTAGAGTTACAAACTTACAAACTGTCTTTATTATGGGGATACAAAGGAAATACACGGACTCACTGAACACCAGACAAGGTGGAAACTGCTGCACACCGCAGCTCTGCCCCTGCAACAGGGAAACAGGAACAATAGCCCAAGCTGACATCTGCTCCAACCTCCCAAGAGAGCGGAGTATGCTTCTCTGCCCTTATCAGTCCACCTTAGCACCTCAGACCACGCCCAGAGGGCCTGTATCCTAAAAGCTATTGGCTGAATAAACTCTCACAACAAAGCACTCTTTATGTGATCTGATTGTCACCTCTCTTTTGAGAGAAATTTGTTTGAGTCCAGTAACATAATGAAATAAGCACCAATTCTCCCAAAAGTTGAATCCCCAGGTAAAACTTAGAAACATTGGAAGCAGGGGTAGGTGGGTCTGAAACACTTGGCCCAGGTTTTCTTTCAGCTGCCAGGAATCTGGGGTGTGGGAGTTTCCTCCATAGGAGCAAAAACAGATATTGCCTATAGGATGAAGCAAGGCCCATATCTCAAATCCTGAACAAGAATACCAATCTAAAATGGATCAAAGACCTTAAAGTAAGGTATCAAAATGTGAAACTGTTAAAAAAAATCATAGGCAAAATTTATAATATAGATATAGGTGAGAATTTTCTGGAAATGACTCCAATAGCTCAGGAAATAAGACCCAGAATTAGCAAGTGTGATTGAATACAATAAAAAGCCTCTGCACAGCAAAAGAAACTATCAGCAGAGAGAAGAGAGCCTTAATAATGGTAAAAAACAAAAACAAACCTTTGTTGACTATACACCTGAAAGCAATTAATACATGAAATCTACATAGAACTCTAAAAATTAAATATCCCTTAAGAACCTTTATCAGTTAGTGGGAATATAAACTGAAGATAATTCTTAAAACAGAAGAAACGGAAATGACCAGTAAGTACTTGGAGGAAAAAAAGTTCAACAGTCTTAGTCCACAGGAAAATAAAGATGAAAACAAATAGAGATTCCATCAAATACATCACATCAGAGTGGCTATCATATATATATTAACAATATTTACAATAAATACTAATAAAGATGTGGAAAAAAGGGAATATTCATATGCTGCTGGTGGGAATGCAAGCTGGTATGGCCACTATGGAGAACAGTATGGAGGCTTCTATAAACTGAAGACGTAACTCTGATATGATATAACTGTACCACTCCTGGTTAAATAACTAAAGAATTCTAAGTCAACATACTAAATAGATACTTATACATGTAGTATAGATGCTCATCAACAAATGAATGCATAAGGAAAACATGATACATACATTTAATTTTATTGAGACATAAAGAAGAATGAAATTATGTCATTTCCAGGAACATAAATGAAACTAAAGACTATGTTAAAGGAAACAAGGGAGATTCAGAAAGGCTAATATGTCACGCCCCACCTCGTCCAGCAAGGATGACGCGCGACACACCGGAGCTCTTCTCACTGCAGTTTATTCCAGGACTTTATTCACTTTCTCTCTCTCTCTGGGCAAACCTCTCCCAGCCCTTACAAAGGCATGGGCTACCAACCCCGGATTGCCAGGCGGGCACTGCCCATAGGCCCACGCATATGCAGGCAGCTGATAATCATTGCGTGATAATAGCATAAGTCAAGCCTTGGCCATCTCAGGAGTTGATTATACATCTCCATCAGGTGTGACTCCACGCAGCTCGCTACACTAATATTTACGTGTTTTCTCTCATACACTGAGTCTACACAGGCAGGTAGAAAAGGTCTATACGAAGGGTTAGGTTAATGAATGGGGAGTTAAGAGGAAGTAATATAATATAGCAGAAAGGTGAAGTGTGATTCTGATTCTTTTTCTCATGTACAAAATCTATGCATACAGAGATGCATACAAGTGTGTGTGTGTGTGTGTGTGTGTGTGACAATTTTAGGGAGGAATGTGATAAGTGAAAGTGGGAAGGAGGGATCAGAGAGAGTATGAGGATGAGGAGCAATGTCACACATGAAAATGTCATGAGTCTCAATATCTTGTGTAATAAAAAAGTTAATTAAAAGTATCTTTTTTTTTAGGCAAAACTGATTTTGCAAAGTAGGCCAACTATGTTTGATGCATTCTGTGCCATTAGACTTTTCAAGGCTGAGGTGTAAGTCAAGCAACAGAACAGAGGTGATAGAACTGAAGACTATATTTAACTCGACTAGTCCTATCTGGCCGTTGTTGTATTGAGAGAATGCTTTTTCTCATTGCATGCTCATTCTTCCCTTTGTACTCAAGTAGGATAATCTGTTACAGTTTTAAAGCCAGATTTCATTGAGCAATTTGGGCTAAGATGATAGGGAGGGCATTTGTTATGTGCTCTGAGAGATACTTGACTGCACTGGCTTCACGCAGCTGTTCATCTGCATGGAAGAACATAAATTAGGATTAAACACATACTTTTTAAAGAGATAAAAGAGGAGAAAATTGAACAAATTTCTTTGAGAAAATTCCAGGCTAACTATTGATTATTTGAGTTTCTGACAATTTGATGAAGAAGATATCCTAGGTCCTATGTCTTGATCATTTTTCCTTCCAGTCCTAGTTCAATTAGCCTGCTGAAATGAAAAACAGTGTTCACTCTTTTCACAGCAGTTATAATATACATGAAAATTCACTTATATTCAAATAAACAAAAATATCAGAAAGAGGTATATTAATGTTAGATAAAATGATAATGAATGTCTACTATTTAATATTTTTAATCTTCTAATTTAAATTTTACTTTTGAATAACACAATTTCATTTAATTGGCAGATTTGTATATATATATATATATGATGTTTCCTATTCCTGCCTAGCTCCTGTAATGAAGCAGCCGGCTTCAGGGCCCCTCAAAGTGCATCAGTGCCTCACTCCTAGCTGCCTGGGTATATGCCCCATGCCTCAGTGCCTCCCCTGTCCTCCACTGCCACAGGATGCAACACTTGCTTACTAGATGTCTCTCTCGCTTCCTCGTCATCCCCACCATGCTCCTTCAAGCTGACTCTTCTCCACTGACACCCCCCGCACCTCAGCCTCCCTGGAGTTCCTCAGTGTCATCCCATGCTGCTTCGGTGTCTACCCATAATTCTTTGGTGTCATTCTCAGGTGCCACAATGATGCATCCCCATCTTTCTCAGTGTGGCCCCAGCCTTTTGGTCACCCCAGACTGTCTCAGTGCTCCTTCTGGCTATCTCGTTGTCACCAACGCTGCCTCATTGCTACTCCCACTGCTTCATGCCCCCCAACTGCCTTGTGTTCCACCTGGCTGACTTCAGGTCTCCCCCAGCTGCCTCGATGTCTTCCCTGGCTCTCACAGTTTCTCACAGGAAACTGCATCAGTTTTTCGCACACCATTCCTGCCTCATGCTCCCCTATTCAGTGGATCCAGGCTGCCTTGGAGTCCATCAGGACTATCTCAATGTGCCCCAGGCTGCTTCACTGTTTGCCTACCAGTTGAAAGTTGTCCATTTCCTTTAAGTTTTCCAATTTTGTGGAATACAGGTTTTCAAAATATAACCTGATGATTCTTTGTATTTCCTCCGTGTTTGTTGTTATGTCCCCGTTTTCATTTCTGATTTTATTAATTTGGATATTTTCTCTCTGCCTTTTGGTTATTTTGGATAAAGGTGTGTCTATTTTGCTGATTTTCTTGAAGAAACAACTCTTTGTCTCATTGATTCTTTTTATTGTTTTCTTTGTTTCTATTTTGTTGATTTCAGCTCTCAGCTTGATTATTTCCTGTCATCTAGTTCTCTTAGGTGAGTTTGCTTCTTTTGTTTTAAAGTTTTCAAATGTTCTGTTAATTCACAAGTGTGGGATTTTTCCAGTTTATTTATGTAGGCATTTAGTGCTATGAACTTTCCTCTTAACACTGATTTCATTGTGTCCCATAAATTTGGGTATGATGTATTGTCATTTTCATTGAATTTTAGGAAGTCTTTAATTTCTCCCTTTATTTCTTCCTTGACCCATTGATGATTCAGGTGAGCCTTGTTTAATTTTTATGTATTTATGGAATATTTGGAATTAGTATTGCTGTTGACTCCTAGTTTTAAGCCATGGTGATCTGATAAGATGCATGGGGTTAATCCAATTTTTTTTGTATTTATTGAGGTTTGTTTTGTTACTGAGTATGTGGTCAGTTTTTGAGAAGGTCCCATGAGGTGCTGAGAAGAAGATGTATTCGACTTTGTTTGGTTGGAATATTCTATAGATGCTGTTAAGTCTTTTTGAGTCATAACATCTGTTAGTTCCCTTATTTCTCTGTTCACTTTTTGTCTGACTGACCTGTCCAATGGTGAGAGGGAGTGTTGAAGTCTTCCACTATTAGTATGTGGGGTTTAATATATGATTTAAGCTTTAGAAGTGTTTCTTTTACATATGAGGGTGCCCTTGTATTTGGGGCATAGGTGTTCAGTTTTGAGATTTCCTCTTGATGGATTTTTTTTCCTGTGACTAATATGAAATGTCCTTCTTTGTCTCTTTTGACTGATTTTAGCTTGAAGTCTATTTTGTTAGATATTAGAATAGCTACACCAACTTGTTTCTTAGGTCCATGATGTGGGAGAATTGTCTGTATTCTGTCACTCATATTTTAAATAAACACTGATTGGTCAGGCAGGAAGTATAGGCAGGACAACCAGACAGGAAATAGAGGTGGGGCAATGAGAACAGGAGAATTCTAGGAAGGAGGAAGCCCATTCCTCCTTAGTCCTACTCAGATCACAGAAGGAGAAAGATGTGACCTGCCCCACTGAAAAAGGTACCAAGCCATGTGGCTAACATAGATAAGAATAATGTGTTAATATAAGTTATAAGAGCTAATACAAAGCCTGAGCTAATGAGCCAATCAGTTTATATTTAATGTAGACTCTCTGTGTGATTTTCTCTGGGACTAAATGGCTAGGGAACCGGGCAGACAGACACCACCATAAGCAGGCCCTCATATTACAGAATGGTGCCCAATGTGAATTGTCTGTATTCTGTCAATCATATTTTAAATAAACACTGATTGGTCAGGCAGGAAGTATAGGTGGGACAACCAGACAGGAAGGAAAGGTGGGACAATGAGAACAGGAGAACACTGGGAAGGAGAAAGCCCATTCTTCCCCAGTCCTGCCCAGACACCCAAGAAGCAGGATGTGACCTGCCCTGCTGAAAAAGGTACTGAGTCATGTGGCTAACATATACTAGAATAATGGGCTAATTATAAGTTATATGAGCTAATACAAAGCCTGATCTAATGGGCCAATCAGTTTGTAACTTATGGAGACCTCTGTGTCATTTTGAAGACTGTGGGAACTGGGAAGGACAGAAACCCCAACTAGCAGGCCCACATGATACAGAATGGCACCCACATGGACAACTGCATCCACATAAAACCTGAGAGAGCCTGGGAAGTAATTCTAAAACAAAATAACAGCATTGCATGCTTTCTTTCTTTCTTTCTTTCTTTCTTTCTTTCTTTCTTTCTTTCTTTCTTTCTTTTTTGAGACAGGGTTTCTCTGTAGCTTTGGTGCCTGTCCTGGAACTAGCTCTTGTAGACCAGGCTGGCCTTGAACTCCCAGAGATCTGCCTGCCTCTGCCTTCTGAGTGCTGGGATTAAAAACATGCGCCACCACCACCCGGCTTGCGTGGTTTCTTGGTAACAGCAATTTCTCAGGTCTGCTCTGCTTGCTAGAGGCAAGCAAGAGCTCTCATTTAAGAGAGGCTTCCTGACTCAGCTTTAGCTGTAAAACCTTACACCTCCTTTAAAAGGTCCTGCCATGAAACACTTAAACAGTGTTGATGAAAAGCTGAATGCATGCTTTTTGGCCTTCGGCTATAGCAGAAAAAAAGCTGTGCCATTTAAAAATGCCAGCTTTCTGGGCCGCACTGCCAGGGAAAACTGTCTTTCAGGCAGGTAGTCTGACTGTGGAGCATTTGAGTATTGTTTGTAGACACACCATTGAAGCTTGCTTGCTGGCAAGGACCTTGAAACGCCATAGAGTTGTGGCAATAAACATGGCTCTGGCTGGTACCTCTGCCATGAGGCTGGAAAGCTAAGGCATGGGCCGGATCCAGCCATCAAAGCCACGACTTTAATCCTACGCATACTGCTTAGTAAATTAAAGATTCATGTGGTCAGAAAAAGAGAGAGATATACAGTAAAGATAGATTCAAAGACAAAAAAAAAATCACCTCTAAATGATTTACTATGGTTAAGAATTTTTATATTTACTTGGGAGAGTAATGAAAGAAGTAAAAGTCCTCAAAATAAAACAAAAAAGAGAGTAGTTGGATGTGGTGGTACACACCTTTAATCCCAACACTTGGGAGGCAGAGGCAGAGACACCTCTGCAAGTTCAAGGTGTGATGAAATGCACCTTTAATCCTAAAGTTTGGGAGGCAGAGGCAGACAGATCTCTGTGAATTCAAGGTGTGGCAGCATACACCTTTAATCACAGCACTTGGGAGGCAGAGACAGGTGGATTTCTGTGAGTTCAAGGACAGCCTGGTCTATAGAGTGTGTTCCAGGACAAAGATACACAGAAACCCTGTCTCAAAAAGCCAAAAAGTAAAAATAAAAGTAACAGAGGTTAAAATGAAGCCCAATAAAGATGAAAATACACAGAGAATCTTGATACTGTATGCTATTGTGCTCTCTTTGAATTGTTTGAATGCTGAGGAAGGAGCAACAGCTGCTAAAAGATATTTGCTTATAAATGCTGCTGAATTAATCCAAAATAGGTATTTTAAAAATCCTAGACTTCAAAATTGAAGTCAAAAGGTATGTTACATGGGAGAAGAGATTTTGTTTTTGTTTCCACAGAAAATGGGAGGCTGTGGATTCATTCTGAGTTAAGAAAAATCAGGTTTGCCAGGCGGTGGTGGCACATGTCTTTAATCCCAGCACTTGGGAGGCAGAGGCAGGCTGATCTCTGGGAGTTGAGGCCAGCCTGGTCTACAAGAGCTAGTTCCAGGATAGGCACCAAAGCTACAGAGAAACCCTGTCTCGAAAAACCAAAAAAAAAAAAAGAAAAGAAAAGAAAAATTACGTTTGATTAGGAAGACCACCTGAGAAATCTCTGGCAGGAACAGATGGCTCAGATGTCTGAGTTCTACATCAAGAACAGATTCAAGATGCTGCCTGAGATGAACAAGCCTCACAGGATACTCCAGTCAGGACTTGATCATAATTCAAAATTTTCTTTAGGTACCCAAAAGATTATCAGCACCCCCAAACAGCAGAAAATAGCCTAGAATATTATGCCCACATTCCCAAAAATTGGACTATGGCTATTTTACTTTGTTTAAGAAAAAGATGGGGAAGTGGTTGGTGTAGGACAATTTGATATTATATCAATTATATTTTTAAATAAATGCTGAATGGCTGATAGCCAGGGAGGACATATAGGCAGGAAAACCAGACAGCAGTAGAGGTGGGGCAATGAGAACAGGAGAATTCTGGGAAGAAGGAAGCTTTCTTGGCAGCCCTGCCCAGACCACGGAAGAAGCAGGATGTGACCTGCCCTGCTGAAAAAGGTACTGAGTTATGTGGCTAACACAGATAATGATAATGAGTTAATATACATTATAAGAGCCAATACGAAGCCTGAGCTAATGGGCCAATCAGTTTATAATCTTCTGGAGACCTCTGTGTGATTTTCTTTGGGACTTGCCAGCTGTGAGGTACCAGGTGGGACAAAAACCCCAACAAGCAGGACCCCAAGTTACAGGTCCATTTGATTGGAATATTTTTTCTCTACCCTTTACTCTGAGTCAATGTCTGTTTTTAAGGTTGAGGTATGCATCTTGTATGCAGAAAAATGGATTCTGTTTTCTTATTCATTCTATTAGTCTGTGCCTTTATTTATTTATTTATTAAAGATTTCTGTCTCTTCCGCACCACTGCCTCCCATTTCCCCCCCTCCTCCAATCAAGTCTCCCTTCCTCTTCAGCCCAAAGAGCCATCAGGGTTCCCTGCCCTGTGGGAAGTCCAAGGACCACCCACCTCCATCCAGGTCTAGTAAGGTGAGTATCCAAACTGCCTAGGCTCCCACAAAGCCGATACATGCAGTAGGATCAAAAACCCATTGCCATTGTTCTTGAGTTCTCAGTAGTCCTCATTGTCTCTATGATTTTTCCCAAGACCGATTTTATCCCAGGCTTTTTCAGACCCAGGTCAGCTGGCCTTGGTGAGTTTCTGATAGGACATCCCCATTGTCTCAGTGTATGGGTGCACCCCTCGCATTCCTGAGTTCCTTGCTCGTGCTCTCTCTCCATCTTCTCCTGATTTGCCTGCAAACTTCAAGAAATCCTTGTTTTTTACTGCTGAGTAGTACTCTAATATGTATATATTCCATACTTTCTTCATCCATTCTTCAATTGAAGGGCATCTAGGTTGTTTCCAGGTTCTGGCTATTACAAACAGTGCTGCTATGAACATAGTAGAGCATATACTTTTGTTGTATGATAAGGCCTCTCTTGGGTATATTCCCAAGAGTGGTATTGCTGGGTCCAGGGGTAGGTTGATCCCGAATTTCCTGAGAAACCTCCACACTGCTTTCCAAAGTGGTTGCACAAGTTTGCATTCCCACCAGCAATGGATGAGTATTCCCCTTTCTCCACACCCTCTCCAGCAAAGGCTATCATTGGTGTTTTTTATTTTCGCCATTCTGACAGGTGTAAGATGGTATCTTAAAGTTGTCTTGATTTGCATTTCCCTGATCGCTAAGGAAGTTGAGCATGACCTTAGGTGTCTTTTGGCCATTTGAACTTCTTCTGTTGAGAGATCTCTGTTCAGCTCAGTGCCCCATTTTATAAATGGGTTGATTAGCCTTTTACGGTCTAGTTCTTGACTTCTTGAAGTTTGCAGGCAAATGGATGGAAATAGAAAACACTATCCTGAGTGAGGTAAGCCAGACCCAAAAAGAGGAACATGGGATGTACTCACTCATATTTGGTTTCTAGTCATAAACAAAGGCCATTGAGCCTATAATACATGATCTTAGAGAAGCTAAATAAGAAGGAGAACCCAAAGAATAACATATAGGCATCCTCTGGAATATTAACCTTCATCAGGCGATGAAAGGAGACACAGACAGAGACCCACACTGGAGCACCAGACTGAAATCTCATAGTCTGTGCCTTTTTATAGGTGAGTTGAGTCCATTTATATTAAGGGATATTAATGTCCTTTTAATTTAGTTTTCATTGTTGATTATGTTAATTTGTGCATTTTTTGCTTCTTTAGGATTTTCTACTATGAGACCGTCAATCTTCTGTGTTTTGTTGATGTAGCCAACTTCCTTGGGTTGGAGTTTTCCTTCTAGTATTTTGTGTATGACTGGGTTTGTGGCTAGGTATTGGTTAAATTTGGTTTTATCGTGGAATATCTTGTTTTCTCCTTCTATGGTGATTGAAAGTTTTGCTGGGTAAAGTAGTCTGTCTTGGCATCCATGGTCTCTTAATGTCTGCATAACATTTGACCATGACCTTCTGGCTTTTATTTTCTACAATGAAAAGTCAGGTGTAATTCTGATAGGTCTACCTTTATATATTACTTGGCCTTTTTCCTTTGCAGCTCTTAATATTCTTTCTTTACCCTGTATGTTTACTGTTTTGATTGCTATGTGGCAAGGGGACATTTTGGATCCAGTCTATTTGGTTTTCTGTATCTTTTTAGGCATGTTTCTTGTATCTTCATAGGCATGTCTTTTCTTTTTTTTTTTGGATCCAGTCTATTTGGTGTTCTGTATCTTCATAAGCAAGTTTCTTCCATCTTCATAGGCATGTCTTTCTTTAGGTTGTGAAATTTTCATCTATGATTTTGTTAAATATATTTTCTGTGCTTTTGAGTTGAACTTCTACTTCTTCTATACCTTTGATTCTTAGGTTTGGCCATTTCATGGTGTCCCATATTTCCTGGATATTTTGGATTAAGCTTTTGTTAGATTTAATGTTTTCTTTGACTCTATTGTATCATCAATGTTTGAGATTCTCTCTTCCATCTCTTGTATTCTGCTGTTCCTGCTTGCGTTTGTGGTTCCTGATCATTTTCTCATGATTTCTGTTTCTATACTTCCCTCGGCTTGTGTTTTCTTTAATGTCTCTATTTCAGTTTTCAAATCTTGAATAGTTTTTTTCATATGTTTGATTGCCTTTTCTTGGTTTTATTTAAGGGATTTTCTGATGTCTTCCAATGTTTTGTTTGTCTTTTCCTCCATTTCTTTGAGGGAATTTCTCATTTCCTCTTTAAGAGTCTCAAAAATTCTCCTGAAGTTATTTTTTAAGTCATTTCTTCTGCTTCATCTCTATTTGGTTTTTCAAGTCTTGCTGTTGTAGAGTCCTTATGTTTTACTGGTGTCATGTTGCTCTTTGTAGTGTTGCATGTGTTTTTACCTTTTCTACTCATTTTTTCCTCTAATAAGTATGTTAGGGTTTGTAGGTGATTCTGTTGGTTAATCTTCTAGGTGGCAGTGAATCCAAGGCTCAGATGGTTGTTCCTTCTGGTACAGTTAGTGCGATGGTTCTAGTTACCCCTTTGGTCACTCTGTGTTCCTGGAGGTCACCCAGCACTCCCAGACTTTGCTTCACTCCCTTGGTGTTTGCTGTCTCAGGCTTGCTCTAGTCTAGGTTGTCAGCTTTGACCTGTTTCTGTAAATTCTGGTCTGGATCCACTCCTGCAGAGGTTCTTGGCTTGGAGTTGATCCTGCAAAGGTCTCTGGCTCCAGTCTACTCCCTTGGAGTTCCCAGCCTCAGGTGTACCCAGACCCACAAAGGATCTGCTTCAGGCTTACTCCCTCAGAAGTCCCAGAATCACTCTTGGATCTGGACTCACAGAGGCTTCTGGTTCCTGCCTATTCCCTTTGATGTACCAGACCAACCCCTAAACCCACAGAGGTCCTGGCTTAAACATACTCCCTCTAGGTCCCAGACTCATGCCTTAATCTATATTTCTTAACCATGCACTACATTTTTAAATGAGCTGTACTGGGGCTGGAGAGATGGCTCAGTGGTTAAGAGCATTGCCTGCTCTTCCAAAGGTCCTGAGTTCAATTCCTAGCAACCACATGGTGGGTTAAACCATCTATAATGAGGTCTGCTGCCCTCTTCTGGCCTGCAGACATACACACAGACAGAATATTGTATGCATAATAAATAAATATTTAAAAAATATGAGCTGTACTATCATAATACCTTAATCAAGATCAGAAATACATACACATATATCAAAATTGATCTCAAATTTGTATGTATAAACCAAGATCCATACCAATGCAAATTATTCATATCTATATCATATCCCTTTTAAATGTAAACAAACATTTATAAACAATATTTGAGAATATGAGCATAGTTTTTTCCATACTTCTTCCTGCTGATTGGTGGTGCTGTTAATCAGGTCTTTCATGGTGTATCCTATGTGTTAGGTTCATCTCATTTAGCACTTGGGTGAAATAATTTTTTGAGGCTATTCATGGCAACCTTTTAGGGGTACACCGTCTATCAAACCACAGCAGTCTGGAAGTAATCCACAGGTTTTCATCCTCTGTGGAAACCAGGGAAGAACGTCTTTTCCACAGCAACATATCCTTACACCTTAATTTGGAAGTCATGATACCTTTATAACATCCATGCTGGTTTAGTTTAGCAATTCATAAAACAAAATGTCTCTCTGTACTTGGCTCATTCACAGTCAAAAAATTCAAAGATAACATAATAATATACATAATCCAGGCTCTCTGTGAATTTTCCATTTTATGTGGCTTATATTTCTTAACTATTTTTAATCTATGACTATCTGCTTTCTGTTTCTTTAAAGACTTTACCCCTTTTAAAAAAAGCATTAACTTTATTTTTATGACTCTTTATACTCTTTTTCTTCTCTCTTCCAAGTCTATGTAGATTTATACAACACTTTGACTAATCTGGATTTTTTTTTTTATTGCTTATCGGTTATTCTTTACTGTCCAAGAGCAGTTTTTAAAATGCTAAGTGTTTCTTAAAACTTAAGTTGCACAATTATTATGGTATATATGGTACTTCTCGCTTTGCTGGCCCAGTCTATAACTTAAGCTATGTAATAACTATATATATGTAATTACACACACACACACACACACACACACACACACATATATACATACATACATATGTATATATAGTACTTTTGCTTGCCAGTCCAGTCCAGCATGGTGGATGTACTTGCACTTCTGAGCCATGCACACAACCCCATTCTCAGACACATAGCCAGCCCATGCTGCAATTAAGCTAACTGCAGCAGTCTGCTCACAAAACACATTCAAATGCTCTGTAGCCAGACGTCCTGCCTGAAAGAGCTAGAACTCACATTGGCAGTATGGCCCAGAAAGCTGGCATTTCAAAATGGCATGGCTTTTTTCTGCCATGGCTGAATCAGGAAAACCTCTCTTAAGGGAGCTATGGAACAACATCAGCAAACATCAAGAAGCTGTGTTAAATTCTCTATTTTTTTTTTTTTGTCTAAAATTCCTTTCCAAGTCCTCTCAGGTTTTACATGGATGTAGTTACCAATTTGTTGGAGGAGTGAGCTGCTTGTTCACCCCAGCCTCTCGGCTTGCTTAGACCTGAAATAACCACACAGAAACTATATTCATTAAAACACTGTTTGGCCTATTAGCTCTAACTTATTATTGGCCAACTCCTACATCGTATTTTAATCCATCTCCATTAATCTGTGCATCACCACAAGGTCGTGGCCTACCAGCAAAGTTTCAGCATTTCTATCTTTTTTTTTTCAATATTTATTTACAGCATTTCTATCTTTAGTGGTGGTGACTCAATGGCTTCTCTCCACTCTGCCCTCCACCTCCCATGCTATAGGCCTAGCAAGTTTTCTTTATTCATTAACGAATAAAATCAACACATAGACAGAAGGACTTCCCACACCACTGGATTGTAACATGAGCGGTGACTGCTTGTTGGGGTTTCTGTCCCATCCAGTACCCCATGGTCAGCAAGCCCCAAAGAAAATCACACAGAGATCTCTATAAGTTATAAAACTGATTGGCCCATCAGCTCAGGCTTCTTACTAGTTCTTATGACTTATATTAACCCATTATTCTTATCTATGCTAGCCACACGGTTCATTACCTTTCTCAGCAGTGCAGCTCACATCTTGCTTCTTTGAAGTCTGGGCAGGAGTGGGAGGAATCAACTTCCTCCTTCCCAGAATTCTCCTGCTCTCATTGCAATATTTCTACTTCCTGTCTGGCTTTCCCACCTATACTTCCTGCCTGGCCAATCAGCATTTATTTATAACATGATTGACAGAATACAGACAATTCTCCCACACCACTGGATCACACCAGTCATTCACAGACCAACAATTTAACCAACTCATGACTCCTGCGCTAATACGAAGGGAGCTGTCAGATCATTTAGTGGTCAGTAGACCTGCACATTACTGAAGAGTAGATATACACACAGCGACTGACACGTAAGACTGTGGACAGTAATTGTTCACTCTATGTCAGGTAGTCATCAGATAGATCCATTACAGGTCAGAAGGTCCATGGTGTCTGGTAGGTCCATCTGTGAATAGTAGGTCATCCACGCTTATGTCAGCACATCAGCAGGCTGACCCGTTCACAGACCAGAAAGTCCGCAGTGCCTGGCAGATCAGTTCCTACAGAGTAGGTCATCTATTCCTGTGGAAGTCATGCAACCTAGATTGGCAGACAAATGCCTGTCCAAGGAGTCTACAAGACAAAGTCTCAATTCCTGTGACTTGCAAGCTGTTTCTCTTTCATTATGCTATTGTTCATTTTGGTATTTTTCAGTTTCAATTTGTCAGTTGTGCATGTAACAGGTATAATTTTCTATAGAAATACCATTCTTTTTCCAATGTTTTCACATAAGATTCAGCAGAGAGCTAATGCTTCTCAAATTTCTTATCTTGCATTACTTACTGCAACTCCTAATCCTGGGGACTTTTCTGACTAAATAGAGGCAGTTAAAATTAGTGGGTGATGCTTTCATAATTGTTCTAAGGAAAAGGTAAATAGCACCATCTTGTGGATAAAGTGAATCATAGACCTGTAGTTGTAGGAAGTCATGGGTAAATAGGAGGAAACAACACCTGGAACATTAATCATGTCTCACAGTTTTTGGAAGGGGATTAAGATGATGTATACACAGAAAAGGGAAAAAAAAACCTCAGGAATGTACATAGTGCCAACTGTTGAGAGTAAGTTCCCTGGATACTAAGCATATAGAATCAGTGGTAGGATCTATTATGCTCCAAGAGGGGAAAATGCAATGCAAAATGTGAGAGGAGTAGATTCACCTTTATCATACACAGGAATTTATATTGGTGGAAGAAGAATGGTATGGTAGGATTGGAAAAGAGTGCCTTATCAAAGTCTGCCCTTCATAGAAAGATTGAGATGAACAGGGCCCTCTTGTAGTCTAGGGACATATATAAAAACATATCTTACATACATGAAAGAATTTTTTAGGTTTGAATATTGTTGTCCTTAAAGCAATGTACCCCTGTCTATTACCTTTTAACTTTGTACCAGCTGGCAGAAGTCCTGCAAGAACAGAATGTGTCTGGCTCAATAATTAGTTAAGTCTGCAAAAATGCTGAACCCTATGTCTAGAATAAGGTTATGTAGGGGGTGGGAAAATGTGTTTGCAGAAGCATAAGGGGAACAAGGGGGATGCTTTTATGTTGACTATGATGTAATTCTTAGAAGTTAAAAGTAAAAACCCATAATAAAAATGAACACACGTAAGTCTGGTAGAACAATTTCTGTTAAAATATAAATAAAGATGGCTCAAGCTATTTGGAGACTCTTCTGTACAGTCCATCTGGTGGTCAGATTCTTAATTTGTGCCAGTGGTCCTTCAACATCTCAGGACTTGAACTTTAGCTGGGGTTAACAATGGAATTCTATTGAGTACATGACTTGGTTAGTTTAGAGCATTGGCTGCTCTCCCAGATAACCTGGTTCCATTCCCAGCAATTCCCTGTTCTGATCTCCAAGGGGATGAGATACATATGGTGAATAAAGGCAAAACATTCCTATAAATAAAATAAATCTAAAAATAAATAAATAAATCATCCAACATACTACTTGAAGTTCCTGCAAATATCATCTTTTAATTCACAACATGAAAATTTAAGCCAGTTTTTATTCATTCAAATAAAACAATAGGCAAATAATCTACAAAGTAGAAAGGTAGTGTATCTTTAAAAGCTAGTAGATCACTATTTTTTTGTAAATTTTATGAAGGCTCTTGACTAAAGTGTGCTCTAGACCCAAAAGAAATTTTATATGGCATTGTGTTAGCCAATGGTAGAAAAGGAAGAATGATGCCAATTTAACCATCATGATATTCATCATTTTTACACATGGGCTTTGAAACTCCATGAATGTGCAGTTCATCTTCAAATTGGATAATCTCTTCTAAATTTAATCTTTTTTCTGTTTTTTAATTTCTCTGTATTTATATGATCTGTTTTATGTACAATCTGAAAAAAAATTTTAAATGGGAGATTTTTTAAAAAAATGTACAGAGCTAGATCTGGAAGAAAACCTTTATCATTTTCTCTGCATAGCAATAACATACCATTCAAAATTTGCATGTAATTAGTAGACACTGAAGGTTGGGCTTTGCCTCCATTCTGAAAATCTGCAAAGCACTATATGTAACTGGTATTCAAAATAGAGTCCAAATGCACCATCTTTAAGAATAAAATTAAGCATTCTGTTGTGAAGATGAAAAAACTTATCGACTGAAAATGATCATAATAAGCTATAGCTACAATAAAAGGTAAGTGCAGTTTCATGCTATTAAAGTGTGCCTGTGTGTACTCATTTGGAACTGGAAAAGCACTTTTCTTTTCCAGTAACATGGACTATATCTAAGGACTGGGAAATACAGGACCTGAAGGAAAAGCATGACAACCTGTGTTCAATTCTGAAAACCCACATAAAAAAAGCCAGGCACGTGGCTCCTGCGTGAAATTCAAGCACTGAGGAGGCTGGTTACCAACAATGTAAAACAATGTAACAAGGCACTCCTTTTCATCTGCAAAATCCTTAGATCCCCAACTTAGCCTGCTTTAGGGCTGAGGGATCCAGGAAGACAGCAGGGAGTGTTACTGACACTGGGGCTTCTTTGTACTGTCCCATTCTATCCCCCTAAGCCCGCCTTTTTGTCTGCTAGGTCTTTAGAACCAGGCAAGAAACCCTGGCCCCATGATGTGGGGATTCTGAAAGGTGAGTGGGTGGACAGTCCAGGGGAGCTGAATCCAGGCACCCTCCAGTTCCCTGGGCTTTTCTGGCCATCCAGCAGGGTGTGTTCTTGGCTGCTGGCTTTTTTTTTTTTTTTTTAGCCCATTCCACCCTGCCCCCAAGCACTCCTTTTCATCTCTGAGGTCCTTGGATCCCCTGGCACAGCCTGATTCGGGGCAGAGGGGACCTAAGAGAGGGCAGACCAAGAAAATCTCCCAAGTACACAGTCAGCCATAGCAAAGATTGGACCAAAACGACAAGACTATGCTGATCTCATTTGAAGGAAGAGATGGGCATGCGCCAATCCGAGAATTCCTCCAACATCCTGAAAAACAACATGACAACACTAGAACCCAGTGAACATGCAACAGGAAGATGTGAAGACCCTAACCCAGAAAAAGTAGAAGAAATCAACTTTAAACATAACCTTATGAAAATGGTGGAGACCCTTAAACAGGAAGTGAAAAAGTCCCTTAAAGAAATGGAAGAGAAGATGAATAAAAGGTTAGAAGACATTGATAAATCCCTCAATGATACTCAAGAAAACCAAGAAAAAGCAATCAAACAGGTAATAGAAACAGTTCAAGACTTGAAGACCGAAATAGAGGTAATAAAGAAAACAGAAACTGAGGGAAGACTGGATATGGAAAATATGGGTAAGTGAGCAGGAACTACAGAGAGAAGTATAACCAACAGAATATAAGAGATAGAAAAAAGAGTCTCAGACATTGAAGATACTATAGAGCAAATAGACTCATTGATCAAAGAAAACAGCAAATCCAAAAAAATCTTAACAGAAAACATCCAGGAAATCTGGGGCACCATGAAAAGACCAAACATAAGAATAATAGGAGTAGAAGGAGAAGAATTTCAGCTCAAAGGCCTAGAAAATATATTTAACAAAATCAGAGAAAAAAGACTTTCCCAACCTAAAGAAGGATATTCCTATGAAGGTACAAGAAGTTTACAGAACACAAAATAGACTGGATCAAAAAGAAAAAACCCTCACCATATAATAATCAAAACAAAAACATACAGAATAAATAAAGAATATTAAGAGCTGCAGAGGAAAAAAGGTCAACTAACATATAAAGGTAAACCTATCAGAATTACACATGACTTCTCCATAGAAACCATGAAATCCAGAAGGTCTTTGATAGATGTGCTGCAGACACTAAGAGACTATGGATGCAAGCCCTGATTACTATACCCAGCAAAACTTTCTTTCACCATCGATGGAGAAAACAAGATATTCCAGGACAAAAACAGATTTAAGCAATATATAGCCACAAACCCAGCCTTACAGAAAGTACTAGAAGGAAAACCTCAACCCAAGGAAGCCAACAACACCCATAATAGCACAGACATCTGACAACCCTCCACCAACACAACTCAAAGTAGGGAAACACATAAACACTACCACCAAAGAAATAACTGGAGTTAACAACCACTGGTCATTGTTATTGCTTAATATCTATGGTCTCAATTCACTTATAAAAAGGCACAGGTTAAGAGAATGGATATGAAATCAGGATCTAACATTCTGCTGTTTACATGAAACACACCTCAACCTCAAAGACAGACACTACCTCAGAATTAAGGGTTGGGAAAAGGTTTTCCAAGCAAATGGATCTAAGAAACAAGAGGGCGTAGCTATTCTAATATCTAACAAATTCGATTTCAAACTAAAATCAATCAGAAGAGGTGGAGAAGGTAGTTTTATACTTATAACAGGAACAATTCATCAAGATGAAGTCTAAATCATGAATATCTATGCCCCTAATATAAAAGCACCCACATATGTAAAAGAAACATTACTAGAACTCAAATCACACATCAAACCCCACACACTAATAGTAGGGGATTTCAACACTCCTCTCTGACTAATGGACAAGTCAACCGACACAAACTTAACAGAGAAATAAGAGAACTAAAGGATGCAATGAATCAAATGGACTTAACAGACAACTATAGAACATTCCACCCAAACAGGAAAGAATATGCCTTCTTCTCAGCATCTCATGGGACCTTCTCAAAAAATTGATCACATACTTGGTAACAAAGCAAACATCCACAGATACAAAAAAATGGAGTAACCACATGTGTCTTATCAGATCACCATGAAGTAAAGTTAGAATTTAACAACAATTCCACTCCCAGAAAGCCTACAAACTCATGGAAACTGAACACCCCTGGGTTAAGGAAGAAATAAAGAAATTAAAGTGTTTCTTGAATTCAATGAAAATGAAGACACAATATACCCAAAATTATGGAACACCATGAAAGCAGTGCCAAGAAGAATGTTCATAGCACTAAGTTCCCACATAAAGAAAATGGAGAAAGCTCACATTAGAGACTTAACAGCACACCTGAAAGCTCTAGAAAAAAGAAGCAAACTCACCCAGGAGGAGTAGAAGACTGGAAATAATCAAACTGAGGTCTGAAATCAACAAAATAGAAACACAGAAAACAATCCAAAGAATCAATGAAACAAAGAGCCGGTTCTTTGAGAAAACGAACAAGACTGACAAACCCTTATCCAAACTAATCAAAAGGCAGAAAGAGAACATTCAAATTAACAAGGTCAGAAATGAAAAGGGGGACATAACCACAGATACTGAGAAAATTCAGAAAATCATTAGGTCTTACTACAAAAACCTGTATGCCACAAAATTGGAAAATGTAAAAGAAATGGACGTTTTTTTAGATAAATACAATTTACCAAAATTAAATCAAGACCAGGTGAACAATTTAAATAGACCTATAAGTCTAAGTCATGAGGAAAGAAACTGTCATCAAAACCTCTCAACCAAAAAAAAAAAAAAAAAAAAAACAGGACCAGATGGTTTTTTTTTTCAGAATTTTTTAAAAATATTTATTTATTATGTATACAATGTTCTGTCTGTGTGTATGCCTGCAGGCCAGAAGAGGGCACCAGACCTCATTACAGATGGTTGTGAGCCACCATGTGGCTGCTGGGAATTGAACTCAGGACCTTTGGAAGAACAGGCAATGCTCTTAACCTCTGAGCCATCTCTCCAGCCCCCTCGACAGGATTTTTTAAATCCCTTATCTTTGGAGGAATACCCTGCTCAGCCTTGGTCCTGCCTTAGAGTGATGTGCCACACTGTGTTGACTCCCCTTAAGGAAGCCTTAGCCTCTCCGAGGAGTGAATGGGGGATGAAGTGGGGGGAGGGTAGGGAGAGCAGGAGGAGAGGGAGGTAGGGGGAACTGGGATAGTATATAAAATGAGAGAAAATTGTTTTAAAATTAAAAGCCACAGCGAAACCCTGTCTCGAATAAAAAATTAAAAGAAAAGAAAAAATTTACATTGCTCTCAACATCCCTGTCTTCCCGGCTCCTACTATATGGCCCACTAAGCTCCACTTAATGATTTCAACTGCTCTGCTACTCTGATATTCACGTTTGCCAATAAGAAGATTGTTAAGCCTATCACAGCAATATCTTGATCTTGGCACTAATCTCTGTCTTGGTCACTGCTCTATTGCAGTGAAGAGACAACATGACCAAACAACTCTTTAAAAGAAAGGATTTAATTAGGCCTTGTTTTTATTTATTTACTTATTTATTTATTTATTTATTATTTTTTTATTGGAAGAAAAAGAAATTTCTGCCTCCTACCCGCCTTCCATTCCCCTCCCCCTCCTCCCCCTCCTCCCCCCCCTACCCTCACTCCTTCCCCCTCCCTCTCCAGCCTGAAGAGCAGTCAGGGTTCCCTGCCCTGTGGAAAGTCCAAAGTCCTCCCCCCTCAATCCTGGTCTAGGAAGGTGAACATCCAGACTGGGTAGGCTCCCACAAAGCCAGAACATGAAGTAGGATCAAAACCCAGTGCCATCGTCCTTGGCTTCTCAGCAGCCCTCATTGTCTGCCAAATTCAGAGAGTCCGGTTTTATCCCATGCTTTTTCAGTCACAGTCCAGCTGGCCTTGGTGAGCTCCCAATGGATCAGCCCTACTGTCTCCGTGGGTGTGTGCACCCCTTGTGGTCCTGGCTTCTTTGCTCATATTCTCCCTCCTTCTGCTCCTCATTGGAACATTGGGAGCTCAGTCCAGTGCTCCAGTGTGGGTCTCTGACTCTATCTCCATCCATCGCCAGATGAAGGTTCTATGGTGATATGCAAGATATTCATCAATATGGCTATAGCATAGGGTCATTTCAGGTTCCCTATCCTAAGGAACTAACTGGGGACATCGCCTTGGGCCCCTGGGAGCCCCTCTAGATCCAAGTCTCTTGCCAACCCTAAGATGGCTCCGTTAATTAAGATGTGTGCTTCCCTGCTCCCCTAACCAACCTTCCTTTATCCCAATCATCCCGTTTCCCTAAGTTCCCCCCAACCTCCCCTTCTCACATTTCTCTCTGCTTCTCCCCTTACCCCCCTTCAACCACACCCCCATGATCCCAATTTTTGCCCGGCAATCTTGTCTACTTCCCATAACCAGGAGGATAGCTATGTGTTTTTCTTTGGGTTCACCTTCTTATTTAGTTTCTTTAGGATATCAAATTATAGACTCACTGACCTTTATTTATCTCTAGAAACCAATTATGAGTGAGTACATCCCATGTTCCTCCTTTTGGGTCTGGGTTACCTCACTCAGGATAGTGTTTTCTATTTCCATCCATTTGCATGCAAAATTCGCGAAGTCATTGTTTTTTACCGCTGAGTAGTATTCTAATGTGAATATATTCCACACTTTCTTCATCCATTCTTCCATTGAAGGGCATCTAGGTTGTTTCCAGGTTCTGGCTATTACAAATAATGCTGCTATGAACATAGTTGAACAAATGTCCTTGTCATATGATCAGGCATCTCTTGGGTATGTTCCCAAGAGTGGGGTTGCTGGGTCCATGGGTAGGTTGATCCCGAATTTCCTGAGAAACCGCCACACTGCTTTCCAAAGTGGTTGCACAAGTTTGCATTCCCACCAGCAATGGATGAGGGTACCCCTTTCTCCCCCAGCCTCTCCAGCAAAGGCTATCAATGGTGATTTTGATTTTAGCCATTCTGACAGGTGTAAGATGATATCTCAGTGTTGTTTTGATTTGAATTTCCCTGATCACTAAGGAGATTGAGCATGACCTTAAGTGTCTTTTGGCCATTTGAATTTCTTCTGTTGAGAACTCTCTCTTCAGATCAGTGCCCCATTTTTTAATTGGGTTAATTAGCATTTTAAAGTCTAGTTTCTTGAGTTATTTATATATTTTGGAGATCAGACCTTTGTCTGTTGCGGGGGTTGGTGAAGATCTTCTCCCAGTCAGTGGGTTGCCTTTTTGTCTTAGTGACAGTGTCTTTTGCTTTACAGAAGCTTCTCAGTTTCAGTAGGTCCCATTTATTCAGTGTTGCCCTTAATGACTGTGCTGCTGGGGTTATACCTAGGAAGCGATCGCCTATGCCCATCTGTTGTAGGGTACTTCCCACTTTCTCTTCTATCAGGTTCAGTGTGTTCAGATTGATGTTGAGGTCTTTGATCCTTTTGGACTTGAGTTTTGTGCATGGTGATAGGTATGGGTCTATTTTCATTCTTCTACAGGTTGACATCCAGTTGTGCCAGCACCATTTGTTGAAGATGCTTTCTTTCTTCCATTGTATACTTTTATCACCTTTATCGAAAATGAGGTGTTCATAGGTTTGTGGGTTCAAATCCGGGTCTTCTATAAGATTCCATTGGTTGACTTCTCTATTTTTATGCCAATACCACCCTGTTTTCATTACTGTAGCTCTGTGATAGAGTTTGAAGTCAGGGATGGTAATGCCTCCAGAAGTTCCTTTATTGTATAAGATTGTTTTGGCTATCCTGGGTTTTTTGTTTTTCCATATAAAGTTGATTATTGTCCTTTCAAGATCAGTGAAGAATTTTGATGGGATCTTGATGGGGATTGCATTGAATCTATAAATTGCCTTTGGTAGGATTGCCATTTTTACTATGTTGATCCTCCCAATCCAAGAGCAAGGGAGATCCTTCCATTTTCTGGTATCCTCTTCAATTACTTTCTTCAATGCCTTAAAGTTCTTGTCAAATAAATCTTTCACTTCTTTAGTTAGAGTTACCCCGAGATATTTTATGCTGTTTGTGGCTATTGTGAAAGGTGATGTTTCTCTGATTTCCCTCTCTGCTTCCATATCCTTTGTGTATAGGAGGGCGACTGATTTATTGGAGTTGATCTTGTATCCGGCCACATTACTAAAGGTCTTTATCAGCTGTAGGAGTTCTTTGGTGGAGTTTTTGGGGTCGCTTATGTACACTATCATATCATCTGCAAATAATGAAAGTTTAACTTCTTCCTTGCCAATTCGAATCCCCTTGATCCCCTTATGTTGTCTTATTGCTATTGCTAAAACTTCAAGCACTATATTGAAGAGGTATGGAGAGAGTGGACAGCCTTGTCATGTTCCTGATTTAAGTGGGATGACTTTTAGCTTCTCTCCGTTTAGTTTGATGTTAGCTGTCGGTTTGCTGTAAATAGCTTTTATTATATTTAGGTATGACCCTTGTATCCCTAATCTCTCCAAGACTTTTATCATAAAAGGATGTTGAATTTTGTCAAAAGCTTTTTCAGCATCTAATGAAATGATCATATGGTTTTTTTCTTTCAGATTATTTATATGATGGATTACATTGATAGATTTTTGTATGTTGAACCAGCCTTGCATCTCTGGGATGAAGCCTACTTGATCATAATGGATAATTTTCCTAATGTGTTCTTGGATTCGGTTTGCCAATATTTTGTTGAGGATTTTTGCGTCGATGTTCATGAATGAGATTGGCCTGTAATTCTCTTTCTTGGTTGAGTCTTTGTGTGGTTTTGGTATCAGAGTGACTGTAGCTTCATAAAAGGAATTTGGCAATGACTCTTCTGTTTCTATGTTGTGAAATACCTTAAGGAGTACAGGTATTAGGTCTTCTTGGAAATTCTGGTAGAATTCTGCATTAAAACCATCTGGTCCTGGGCTTTTTTTGGTAGGAGGTTTTTGATAACAGCTTCTAATTCTTAGCGACTGACCGGTCTATTTAGATTGTTCACTGGTCCTGATTTAACTTTGGTATATGGTATTTATCTAAAAAAGTGTCCATTTCTTTTACATTTTCCAGTTCTGTGGCATACAGACTTTTGTAGTAAGATCTAATGATTCTCTGAATTTCCTCTATGTCTGTGGTTTTGTCCCCCTTTTCATTTCTGATCTTATTTATTTGCATATTCTCTCTCTGCCGTTTGATTAATTTGGATAGGGGTTTATCAATCTTGTTGATTTTCTCTAGGAACCAGCTTTTTGTTTCATTGATTCTTTGGATTGTTTTCTGTGTTTCTATTTTGTTGATTTCAGCCCTCAGTTTGATTATTTCCAGTCTTCTACTCCTCTTAGGTGAGTCTGCTTCTTTTTTTCTAGAGCATTCAGGTGGGCTGTTAGGTCTCCAATGTGTGCTTTCTCTGTTTTCTTTAAGTGGGCACTTAGGGCTATGAACTTTCTCCTTAGAACTGCTTTCATAGTGTCCCATAAGTTTGATTATGTTGTTTCTTTATTTTCATTGAATTCAAAGAAAACTTTAATTTCTTTCTTTATTTCTTCTTTGATCCAGGTGTGGGTCAGTAGTTGACTGTTCAGTTTCCATGGGTTTGTAGGCTTTCTGGGGGTAGCATTGTTGTTGAATTCTAACTTTAGTCCATGGTGATCTGATAAGACACAGGAGGTTACGAATATTTTTTTGTAACTGTGGAAGTTTGCTTTGTTACCAAGGATGTGGTCAATTTTCGAGAAGGTTCCATGAGCTGCAGAGAAGAAGGTATATTCTTTCCTATTTGGGTGGAATGTTCTATAGATGTCTGTTAAGACCATTTGATTCATTACCTCAATTAATTCTCTTATTTCTCTGTTAGGTTTCTGTCTGATTGACCTGTCCATTGCTGAAAGAGGAGTGTTGAAATCTCCTACTATTAGTGTGTGCGGTTTGATGGCAGCCTTGAGTTTAAGTAATGTTTTTTTACGTACGTGGGTGCTTTTATATTAGGGGCATACATATTCAGGATTGAGACTTCATCCTGATGAATTGTTCCTTTTATGAGTATAAAATGTCCCTCTCCATCTCTTCTGATTGATTTAAGTTTGAAGTCAACTTTGTTAGAAATTAGTATGGCCACTCCTGCTTGTTTCTTAGGTCCATTTGCTTGATAAACCTTTTCCCATCCCTTTACTCTGAGTAGGTGCCTGTCTTTGTGGTTGAGGTGTGTTTCTTGTAAACAGCAGAATGTTGGATCCTGTTTGCGTATCCAATCTCTTAGCCTGTGCCTTTTTATAGGTGAGTTGAGTCCATTGACATTAAGGGATATTAATGACCAGTGGTTGTTAACTCCAGTCAGTATTTTAGTCATAGAGTTTGTGTGTTGGCCTTCTTTGAGTTGCGCTGGTGAAGGGTCTCTAGATGTTTGAGTTATTGTGGTCATTGTTGGACTCCTTGGTTTGTGATTTTCCTTCTATTACTTTCTGTAAGGCTGGATTTGTGGCTACGTATTATTTAAATTTGTTTTTATCCTGTAAAATTTTGTTTTCTCCATTTACAGTGAAGGAAAGCTTGGCTGGGTATAGTAGTCTGGGCTTGCATCCATGTTCTCTTAGCTTCTGCAGTACATCTATCCAGGACCTTCTGGCTTTCATCGTTTCCATAGAGTAGTCAGGTGTAAGTCTGATAGGTTTACCTTTATAAGTAACTTGACCTTTTTCCTTTGCAGCTCTTAATATTCTTTCTTTATTCTGGATGTTTTGTGTTTTGATTATTATATGGCAAGGAGATTTTTTTTTTGGTCCAGTTTATTCAGTGTTCTGTATGCTTCTTGAACCTTCAAAGGAATATCTTTCTTTAGGTTGGGAAAGTTTTCTTCTATAATTTTATTAAATATATTTTCTGGACCATTGAGCTGTACTTCTTCTCCTTCTGCTATCCCAATTATTCTTAGGTTTGGTCTTTTTATTGTGTCCCATATTTCCTGAATGTTTTGTGATGAGAATTTTTTGGTTTTGCTGTTTTCTTTGATCAGTGTGTTTATTTTCTCTATGGTATCTTCAGTGTCTGACATTCTTTCTTCTATCTCTTGTAATCTGTTGGTAGTACTTGTCTCTGTGGTTCCTGTTCGTTTACCCAGGTTTTCCATCTCCATCCTTCCCCTCAGTTTGTGTTTTCTTCATTATTTCCATTTCATTCTTCAAGTCTTGAACCGCTTCCCTTATCTGTTTGATTGCTTTTTCTTGCTTCTCTTGGTTTTCTTGGGTATCTTTGAGCGATTTATTCATTTCCTCTACTTTTTTGTTTGTCATCTCTAATTGTTTATGGCAGTTTTTCACCTCCTGTTTAAGGTCCTTTATTATTTTCATATAATTCACTTTTGAGTCGATTTCTTCTAATTCTTCTGGAGTAGGGTGTACAATTCTTCTTGTTTCGGGATCCCTGGATTCTGGTGATGTCATGTTGTCTTTCAGGTTGTTGGAGGAATTCTTGTATTGGCGCCTTCCCATCTCTTGCTTCAAATGGAGCCAGGAGAGGCCTGGTGTCTTGGCCCAGTCTTTGCTGTGACTGACTCTCTGGGTGTATCTCTTCAGTGTGAACCAACCCGTCCAGATGGAACTCCTCAGCACAACAACTCAGATGGCAACCCTGGAGAACCAGCTGTAGGTGCCCAAGCTCCCTTACAGGGAACCTTGAGACCTGCCCGGAAGGTAGGCACTCCCTGCTCTGGGTGGATAGCCTTAGTGAAGGAGCTTAAAATCGGTCTTGAGCACTGGTCCTAGCAAACCACAGGGCAGGGTTGGGGGGGGGTGGGGTGTCGGGGGATTGGGTTGTGCCTAAGAAAGGCAGCCCCGCAGAAGGAGCTGGGGGAGGGGGGGGTTTGTGCTAGCTTCTGGGACACACCACCCCTGGATAGTAGACACTCACCCGTCCAGATGGAATTCCTCAGCACCTAACCAGGGCTGCCTGGTAGCTCAAAGATCCGGGGGACAAGAGGAAGGAGGTGGGAGGCAGCGCAGGGTCCAGAAGACCACTGGAGATCCTGAAGCACCAGCTGTAGTTGCCCAAGCTCCCCCCACAGGGAACCTTGAGACCTGCCCGGAAGGCAGGCACTCCCCGCTCTGGGTGGATAGCCTTAGTGAAGGCGACCAGATGGTTTTAGTGCAGAATTCTACCAGAACTTCCAAGAAGACCTAATACCTATACTCCTTAATGTGTTCCACATAATAGAAACAGAAGAGTCATTGCCAAACTCTTTTTATGAAACTACAGTTACCCTGATTTACCCTGATACCAAAACCACACAAAGACTCAACCAAGAAAGAGAATTACAGATCAATCTCTCTCATGAATATCGATGCAAAAATTCTCAATAAAATACTGGCAAACCGAATCCAAGAACACATCAAAAAATTATCCATTATGATCAAGTAGGCTTCAACCCAGAGATGCAGGGCTGGTTCAACATATGCAAATCTATCAATGTAATCCATCATATAAATAAACTGAAAGAAAAAAACCATATGATCATTTCATTAGATGCTGAAAAAGCATTTGAAAAAATTCAGCACCCCTTTATGATGAAGGTCTTGGATAGATTAGGGATACAAGGCTCATACCTAAATATAATAAAATCAATATACAGCAAGCCAACAGCTAACATCAAATTAAATGGAGAGAAACTCAAAGAAATTACACTAAAATCAGGAATAAGACAAGGTTGTGCTCTCTCTATACATCTCTTCAACACAGTACTTGAAGTTTTAGCAATAGCAATAAGACAACATAAGGAGATCAAGAGGATTTGAATTGGAAAAAAAGAAGTCAAACTTTTGTTATTTGCAGATTATATGATAGTGTATATAAGGAACCCCAAAAACTCTTCCAGAGAACTCCTATAGCTGATAAACACCTTTAGTAATGTGGCAGGTTACAAGATCAACTCAAAAGAAACAGTAGCCCCCTATACATAAAGAATAAAGAAGCAGAAAGGGAAATCAGAAAAACATCAGTTTTCATGATAGCCACAAACAGCGTAAAGTATCTTGGGGTAACACTAACCAAGGAAGTGAAAGATCTATTTGACAAGAACTTTAAGTCTTTGAAAAAAGAAATTGAAGAGAATACCAGAAAATGGAAGGATCTCCCATGCTCTTGGATTGGTAAGATCAACATAGTAAAAATGTCAATTCTACCAAAGGCAATCTATAGATTCAATGTAATCCCCATCAAAATCCCAACAAAATTCTTCACAGACCCTGAAAAAAAAATAATCAACTTTATATGGAAAAACAAAAAACCCAGGATAGTCAAAACAATCCTATACAATAAAAGTACTTCCAGAGGCATTACCATTCCTGACTTTAAACTATTACAGAGCTACATATTGAAAACAGCTTGGTATTGGCATAAAAACAGAGATGTTGACTAATGGGATCGAATTAAAGACCCAGATATTAAACAACAAACCTATGAACACCTGATTTTTGACAAAGAAGCTTAAATTATACAATGGAAGAAAGAAAGCATCTTTAACAAATGGTCCTGGCATAACTGGATGTCAACCTGTACAAGAATAAAAATAGATCCATATGTATCACAAGGCACATATCTCAAGTCCAAATGAATTAAAGACCTCAATGTAAATCTGACAACAGTTAACCTGATAGAAAGAGAAAGTGGGAAGTAGCCTTCAATGCATGGACACAAGAGACCACTTTCTACATATAAGCCCAGTAGCATAGACAATAAGAGCAACAATGAATAAATGGGACCTCTTGAAACTGAGAAGCTTCTGTAAAGCAAAGGACACTGTCATTAGGATAAAAAGGTAACCTACTGAATGGGAGAAGATCTGGCCAACCCCACATCAGACAAAGATCTGATCTCCAAAATATATAAAGAACAGAAGAACTAGACATTAAAATTCTAAATAACCCAATTAAAAAAATGGGGTACTGAACTGAAAAGAGAATTCTCAACAGAAGAATTTCAAACGGACAAAAGATACTTAAGGACATATTCAGCTTCCTTAGCTATCAGGAAAATGCAAATTAAAATAGAAAACACTATCCTGAGTGAGGTAACCCAGACCCCAAAAGATGAACATGGGATATACTCACTCATAATTGGTTTCTAGAGATAAATAAAGGTCAGTGAGTCTATAATTTGATATCCTAAAGAAGCTAAATAAGAAGGTGAACCCAAAGAAAAACATATGGCTATCCTCCTGGTTATGGGAAGTAGACAAGATTGCCGGGCAAAAAATTGGGATCTTGAGGGTGTTTTGGGAGGGGGGTAAGGGGAGAAGGGAGAAAAGTGAGAAGGGGAGGTTGGGGGGAACTTGGGGAAACGGGATGATTGGGATAAAGGAAGGTTGGTTAGGGGAGCAGGGAAGCACACATCTTAATTAAGGGAGCCTTCTTAGGGTTGGCAAGAGACTTGGACCTAGAGGGGCTCCCAGGTGCCCAAGGCGATGTCCCCCTGGGGCAGCTGAGGATAGGGAACCTGAAATGACCCTATCCTATAGCCATACTGGTGAATATCTTGCATATCACCATAGAACCTTCATCTGGCGATGGATGAAGATAGAGACAGAGTCCCACACTGAGTCCCACAATGTTCCAATGAGGAGCAGAAGGAGGGAGAATATGAGCAAAGAAGTCAGGACCACAAGGGGTGCACCCACCCACGGAGACAGTGGGGCTGATCCATTGGGAGCTCACCAAGGCCAGCTGAACTGTGACTGAAAAAGCATGGGATAAAACCGGACTCTCTGAATTTGGCAGACAATGAGGGCTGCTGAGAAGCCAAGGACGATGGCACTGGGTTTTGATCCTACTTCATGTTCTGGCTTTGTGGGAGCCTAGCCAGTTTGGTTGTTCACCTTCCTAGACCAGGATTGAGGGGGGAGGACTTTGGACTTTCCACAGGGCAGGGAACCCTGATTGTTCTTCAGACTGGAGAGGGAGGGGGCGAAGTGGGGGGAGGGAAGAAGAGGGGGAGAAGGGGGAGGAAAATGGGAGGTGGGGAGGAGGCAGAAATCTCTTTTTTTTCAATAAAAAAAAAACAAAAAAAGACAAAAAAATTAAAACAACTTTGAGATACCATCTTACACCTGTCAGAATGGCTAAAATAAAAAACAGCAATGATAACAAATGCTGGAGAAGATGTGGAGTAAGGAAAACACTCATTCATTGCTGGTAGGAATGCAAACTTGTTCAACCACTTTGGAAATCTGTGTGGCAGTTTCTCAGAAAATTGGGAGTCAACCAACCTCAGAATCCAGCAATACCACTCTTGGGAATATACCCAAGAGATGCCCAGTTATACTACAAAAACATTTTTTCAACTGTGTTTATAGCAGCATTATTTGTAATAGCCAGAACCTGGAAACAACCTAGATGCCCCTCAATGGAAGAATGGATAATGAAAGTGTGGCACATCTACACATTAGTATACTACTCAGAGGTAAAAAACAATTGACACCTTAAATTTTGCATGCAAATGAATGGAAATAGAAACCACTATACTGAGATGACTCAGACCTCAAAATACGAATATAGTATGTACTCACTCATTAGTGGATTCTAGCCATAAACAAAGGACATTGAGCCTATAGTTCACAATCCTAGAAAAGATGACTAATACGGTGAACTCAAAGAAAAACTTACAAAGATCCTCCTGGAAATTGTAAGCAGTCAAGATCACCAGGTAGAAGTTGGGAATATGGGGGGTTGGTGAGGGGTGGGGGACATGAAGAACGGGAGAGAGAAGAGAGAAGGGGAAAATTGGGGAGAGCTTTGGGGGAGTGGGATGATTGAGATGGAGGAAGGATGGATATGGTAGCAGGGAAGAAGATATCTTAATTAAGGGGTTAATTTGGTGGTTGTCAAGAGGCTTGGCTCTAGAGGGGTTCCCATATGTCCAGGGGGGATGTCCCAAGCTAGGATCCTGGGCAGTGGAGGAGAGGGTGCCTGAACTGGCCTTGTTCTGTAGTCAGACTTATGACTATCTTGAATATCACCATAGAACCTTCATCAGGTGACAGATGGAGATAGAGACAGAGACCAACATCAGAGCACTGGACTGAGCTCCCAAGGTCCAGTTGAAGAGCAGAAGGATGGAGAATATGAGGAAGGAAGTCAGGACCAGGAGGTGTTGGTCCATCCACTGAGACAATGTACCTGAGCTAATGGGGAGCTCACCAAAGCCAGCTGGACTGGGACTGAATGATCACGGGATCAAACTGGACCCTCTGAATGTGGCTGACAATTGGGGCAGACTGAGAAGCCAATGATAATGACAGTGGGATTTGTCTTTATTGCATTTACCTGCTTTTTATGATCCAATTCTATTTGAATGCATACCTTCCTAAACTTGTGAAGGCGTAAGTCACAAACAATGCCACACCAGTTTGGAATTATGATTAATAGGGCGGTATTTATTTAAAGGGGAAAAAACTTACAGATCACTGTCCCAGACAACAGCCCTCTGCACAACCAGGAAGGGAGTCTAGTCGCCAGCAGAGCAGGAAGTGAAGAGAAGAAGAGCAGAGGGAAATGGCCGCTTTTTTAAAGGGAGAGAGAGACCACACCCCAATGGGCTGGTATCTCAGCGGCTATAGGCTAGAAAAGTGGAAGGACCTCCTGCAACACCTCCCCCCTTTTGTTTTAGTAAGAGAGTTCTAAGCCTAATCAAATACTCATCCCCTCCCATATGAGTTTAGAAAAGATCTTTGCTTTTCTTCATATCTATCATACTTTTCATTGAATATATCTATCATGCCTTTCATTGAATACATCTATCACACCTTTCATTGAATATATATTAATGTTTAAGTTTTTCACAATGAACAATGAGTTTTTCCTGAAGTGACATTTGAAGTTTCCAGGAAGAAGATGGGGCCCCACAACAACAACTCTACCTGGTTGATAAGACGTCATGATACTGATAGCGCTACTACAAGACCTGTTTTGGGTACCAGCTGCACAAGACGATCCCAACTTGTGAAAAACCCTCAGAGTGGTCCTTCCCTCAGGAGGAGACCCCTAACCCAAGGAACAGTCGAGAGACCACTGGCTGCAATTAGCAAGAGGTTTATTGGGTGGGCACAGGTACCTGTGGGCGGCAAAGTCCTTTTCGGAGGACTCGCATGCCTGCAGGCTGAGAGAAGGTCTTTTTATAGGAAAAGGGTGTCAAAAGCAGGCATACAGAAGCAATTCATGGTTATAGAGATCTCATTGGTCAGTTTAAATGAGGCTATGGGTTCATTTAGGGGACAAGTTCCCCGGAGACATGAAGGTCTGATAATAATAGCAGACTTGGCCCTATCTAGGGTACATGTAGTTTTTCCCAGAACTGTTCGTTTCCCCTCCTAGGCCTGGTGTCTGACCACAGATATCCTGTTTGACCACCTAGGAGTACTGACTTTACCTTGAACTTACATTTTTTTTTATGTGAAGGCTTTGCAAAATGGCATTACAGCAGCTAAGCTGGGGTCTTTCAGTTGGTTAGCTGAAATGGTGCACATCTTGTACAACATTCTGGCCAGACCTCCACAAAATACTCAGAGACTATTTGCAATTTTAAAAGACATTGATCTTGAAATTTAACCATCATTTTACTTTCACAGGATCCCCCAGAAAGAACGTCGCCCACATGACAGCTAGAAGTAATTCTAGAGGATGACGTCCCCTCTCCCAGTAAAGTTTGCCCTTGGGTTTAGGGACATCATTTAGGGGTTGATTATAATTAGTATACGGTTGAGGGTTGGGGGAGAAATTTTATAAGCTTAGGGATCATTTTGAAAAAAAAGAGGGATGATGGGATAATAGATTTGTAATTGTGAGTTACTGTTTTTAGACAAATGTATTGGTATTGATTCTTGTATATTGATACAAAGTTAAATTATATTGACTATTGTATGCATGCATGTTTCTACCTCTGTTTAAAATATTTTTTATGTATTGACATATATTGTATTGATATATATATATATTGTATATATTTACCATATTGTAGTGTACATTTCTACATCTGATTAAGATACTTATATATTGTTTGTGTATTGATATATATTTACCATACTGCAACGTATATTTGTACATTGTTTATATTTGGAGGTCATTATCCTCATTTGTTTCATAGTTGTTTATTGTCTTAGTCATTAAGTTAGATAGATATTGAGAATTATATAGATTAATAGTCATCTAAGTTTGTAATTTATAATTAGACTAATCAGGTACTTTAGATATATAGAGATTATACTCAGTATAGATAGATAATCTTCACCCTCTTCAAAGAGCTGTAGAAAATGGCCTTTAATCTAACTCAGAGTTTTGTGGTAGTGAGACACAATTGCTCCTGGCAACACCGCTCTATTCCCGAGAGAATGTTGAGCACCAAAGACACTCCACCTGGAGCCTTTCTTTTTGGCAGAACTGGCCTTTGGGCAAAGAAATGCCCATACCTCAACCACTGACAGAGATACAGAGCGTGCATCAATGGATAAAACAGGACTGTCATATCCTGCCAAGACAGGGTAAGATAGTTTTGAAAAGTTGCTTGCCTTTGAAAATGGTATGTCAGTTATGTTAGGCCTTAGCCAAGTTGGTTGCTTCAAAGCTGAAAACGTGACTTTGGGTGATTGCCCAGGTAGCTAGTTGTCTCTGTGATTTGTTGCATGTTTTGGAAGTTGTTTTACTGAACTTCCTAATTACCCAGGTAACATTATTTCCCTTCTCAGATCTTCGATGGGGTTGAAGACTATATAACTGTAGTTACTTTTCTCTCATGACTTGGCCAAGTTATTTATTATACAAGACCTAAGCTAGTTAGAATAGGATATTTGTACTTATTGTATATAATTTCGTAGTAGGTTTAGAACTCTCTTACTTAAACAAAAGGGGAAGGCTGTTGCGGGAGGTCCTTCCACTCCTCCATCCAATAGCTGCTGAGATACCAGCCCATTGGGGCGTGGTCTCTCTCCCCTTTAAAAAAGCGGCTACTTCCTTTCTCACTCTCTTTTGCTTCCTGCTCCGTTTCTGGCCACTAGACTTCTTCCTGATTGCGCAGAAGGCTGTTGTTTGGGACGGTTATCTATAAGCTTTTTCCCCTTTAAATAAATACCACCCTATTAATCATAATTCCAAACTGGTGTGGCATTGTTTGTGACTTATGCCTTCATGTATCCACATACTTCTTTACCAGATGTCTTTCTCACCAATTTTACAATCATCATCTTTCCAAGTTCTTGATCATCCAATCAATTCCTTGGCTACAGCTGATTAATCAGTGAGTAATTTTACATTTGGCCATTTCTCCTTCAAAACAAACTGTATGACCATGTGTTCTGCCCCAATTTCTGCCCACTGTGAAGATTTCCCTTCAACAGTATGAAGTATGAATCCATTATTAGTCTTAATCAATAAAAACCCAGAATCATATATCCACGGTGAAAGCTGAAAGAGCAGAGAAGCAGAGCAGCCATTTATCAGAGACTTCTTACCTCTATAAAATCTCAGACCGAGGTTCCCAGTGGGAGAGCTTGGGAACCTACAGCTGGGGCTCCAGGATCTCCGGTGGTCTTCTGGACCCCCTCGCTCCCTCCCACCCCCTACCTCTTGTCCCCCGGATCCTTGAGCTACCAGACGGCCCTGGTTAGGAGCTGAGGAATTCCATCTGGACGGGTGAGTGTCTACTAGCCAGGGGCAGTGTGTCCCAGAAGCTAGCACAAACCCCCTCCCCCAGCTCCTTCTGCAGGGCTGCCTTTCTTAGGCAAGACCCAATCCCCCCTGCAACACACCCCACCCCCAACCCTGCCGTGCTGCTTGCTTGGACCAGTGCTCAAGACCGGTTTTAAGTTCCTTCACTAAGGCTATCCACCCAGAGCTGGGAGTCCCTGCCTTCTGGGCAGGTCTCAAGGTTCCCAGTGGGAGAGCTTGGGCACCTACAGCTGGGGCTCCAGGATCTCCGGTGGTCTTCTGGACCCCTCGCTCCCTCCCACCCCCTACCTCTTGTCCCCGGATCCTTGAGCTACCAGACGGCCCTGGTTAGGAGCTGAGGAATTCCATCTGGACGGGTGAGTGTCTACTAGCCAGGGGCGGTGTGTCCCAGAAGCTAGCACAAACCCCCCCCTCCCCCCAGCTCCTTCTGCAGGGCTGCCTTTCTTAGGCAAGACCCAATCCCCCCGGCAACCCACCCCACCCCCATCCCTGCCCTGCGGCTTGCTTGGACCAGTGCTCAAGACCGGTTTTAAGTTCCTTCACTAAGGCTATCCTCCCAGAGCGGGGAGTCCCTGCCTTCGGGGCAGGTCTCAAGGTTTCCTGTGGGAGAGCTTGGGCACCTACAGCTGGTGCTCCAGGGTTGCCATCTGAGTTGTTGTGCTGAGGAGTTCCATCTGGACGGGTTGGTTCCTGTTTCTACACTGAAGAGATACACCCAGAGAGTCAGTCACAGCAAAGTCTGGACCAAGACACCAGACCTCTCTGGGCTACATTTGAAGCAAGAGATGGGAAGGCGCCAATACAAGAATTCCTCCAACAACCTGAAAGACAACATGACATCACCAGAACCCAGGGATCCCGAAACAAGAAGAATTCTACACCCTACTCCAGAAGAATTAGAAGAATTTGACTCAAAAGTGAATTATATGAAAATAATAGAGAACTTGAAACAGGAGGTGAAAAACTGCCATAAACAATTAGAGATGACAAACAAAAAAGTAGAGGAAATGAATAAGTCGCTCAAAGATACCCAAGAAAACCAAGAGAAGCAAGAAAAAGCAATCAAACAGATAAGGGAAGCGGTTCAAGACTTGAAGAATGAAATGGAAGTAATGAAGAAAACACAAACCGAAGGAAGGATGGAGTTGGAAAACCTGGGTAAACGATCAGGAACCACAGAGACAAGTACTACCAACAGATTACAAGAGATAGAAGAAAGAATGTCAGACACTGAAGATACCATAGAGAAAATAAACACACTGATCAAAGAAAATAGCAAAACCAACAAATTCTCATCACAAAACATTCAGGAAATATGGGACACAATAAAAAGACCAAACATAAGAATAATTGGGATAGAAGAAGGAGAAGAAGTACAGCTCAATGGTCCAGAAAATATATTTAATAAAATTATAGAAGAAAACTTTCCCAACCTAAAGAAAAATATTCCTTTGAAGGTTCAAGAAGCATACAGAACACCAAATAGACTGGACCAAAAAAAAACATCTCCTCGCCATATAATAATCAAAACACAAAACATACAGAATAAAGAAAGAATATTAAGAGCTGCAAAGGAAAAAGGTCAAGTTACTTATAAAGGTAAACCTATCAGACTTACACCTGACTATTCTATGGAAACGATGAAAGCCAGAAGGTCCTGGATAGATGTACTGCAGAAGCTAAGAGAACATGGATGCAAACCCAGACTACTATACCCAGCCAAGCTTTCATTCACTATAAATGGAGAAAACAAAATTTTCCAGGATAAAAACAAATTTAAACAATACGTAGCCACAAATCCAGCCTTACAGAAAGTAATAGAAGGAAAATCACAAACCAAGGAGTCCAACAATGACCACAATATCTCAAACATCTAGAGACCCGTCACCAGCACAACTCAAAGAAGGCAAACACACAAACTCTATGACTAAAAATCTGACCGGAGTTAACAACCACTGGTCATTAATATCCCTTAATGTCAATGGACTCAACTCACCTATAAAAAGGCACAGGCTAAGAGATTGGATACGCAAACAGGATCCAACATTCTGCTGTTTACAAGAAACACACCTCAACCACAAAGACAGGCACCTACTTAGAGTAAAGGGATGGGAAAAGGTTTATCAAGCAAATGGACCTAAGAAACAAGCAGGTGTGGCCATACTAACTTCTAACAAAGTGGACTTCAAACTTAAATCAATCAGAAGAGATGGAGAGGGACATTTTATACTCATAACAGGAACAATTCATCAGGATGAAGTCTCAATCCTGAATATCTATGCCCCTAACATAAAAGCACCCACGTACGTAAAAGAAACATTACTAAAACTCAAGGCTGCCATCAAACCGCACACACTAATAGTAGGAGATTTCAACACTCCTCTTTCAGCAATGGACAGGTCAATCAGACAGAAGCCTAACAGAGAAATAAGAGAATTAATGGAGGTAATGAATCAAATGGACTTAACAGACATCTATAGAACATTCCACCCAAATAGGAAAGAATATACCTTCTTCTCTGCTGCTCATGGAACCTTCTCGAAAATTGACCACATCCTCGGCAACAAAGCAAACTTCCACTGTTACAAAAAAAATCCATAACCACCTGTGTCTTATCAGATCACCATGGTCTAAAGTTAGAATTCAACAACAAAGCTACCCCAGAAAGCCTACAAACTCATGGAAACTGAACAGTCAACTATTGACCCACACCTGGATCAAAGAAGAAATAAAGAAAGAAATTAAAGTCTTCCTTGAATTCAATGAAAATAAAGAAACAACATACTCAAACTTATGGGACACTTTGAAAGCAGTCCTAAGGGGAAAGTTCATAGCCCTTAGTGCCCACTTAAAGAAAACAGAGAAAGCATACATTGGAGACTTAACAGCCCACCTGAAAGCTCTAGAAAAAAAAGAAGCAGACTCACCTAGGAGGAGTAGAAGACTGGAAATTGTCAAACTGAGAGCGGAAATCAACAAAATAGAAACACAGAAAACAATCCAAAGAATCAATGAAACAAAAAGCTGGTTCCTGGAAAAAATCAACAAAATTGATAAACCCCTATCCAAACTAATCAAACGGCAGAGAGAGAATTTGCAAATTAATAAGATCAGAAATGAAAAGGGGGACATAACCACAGACATAGAGGAAATTCAGAGAATCATTAGATCTTACTACAAAAGCCTGTATGCCACAAGACTGGAAAATGTAAAAGAAATGGACACTTTTTTAGATAAATTCCATATACCAAAATTAAATCAGGACCAGGTGAACAATCTAAATAGACCTATTAGTCGCGAAGAATTAGAAGCTGTTATCAAAAACCTCCCTACCAAAAAAAGCCCAGGACCAGACGGTTTCAATGCGGAATTCTACCAGAATTTCCAAGAAGACCTAATACCTATACTCCTTAAGGTATTTCACAATATAGAAACAGAAGAGTCATTGCCAAATTCCTTTTATGAAGCTACAGTCACTCTGATACCAAAACCACACAAAGACTCAACCAAGAAAGAGAATTACAGACCAATCTCACTCATGAACATCGACGCAAAAATCCTCAACAAAATAGTGGCAAACCGTATCCAAGAATACATTAGAAAAATTATCCATTATGATCAAGTAGGCTTCATCCCAGAAATGCAGGGCTGGTTCAACATACGAAAATCTATCAATGTAATCCATCATATAAATAAACTGAAAGAAACAAACCATATGATCATTTCTTTAGATGCTGAAAAAGCTTTTGACAAAATTCAACATCCCTTTATGATAAAAGTCTTGGAGAGATTAGGGATACAAGGGTCATACCTAAATATAATAAAAGCTATTTACAGCAAACCGACAGCTAACATCAAACTAAACGGAGAGAAACTCAAAGCCATCCCACTTAAATCAGGAACACGACAAGGCTGTCCACTCTCTCCATACCTCTTCAATATAGTGCTTGAAATTTTAGCAATAGCAATAAGACAACATAAGGGGATCAAGGGGGATTCGAATTGGAAAGGAAGAAGTTAAACTTTCGTTATTTGCAGATGATATGATAGTGTACATAAGTGACCCCCAAAACTCCACCAAAGAACTTTTACAGCTGATAAACACCTTTAGTAATGTGGCTGGATACAAGATCAACTCCAAAAAATCAGTCGCCCTCCTATACACAAAGGATATGGAAGCAGAGAGGGAAATCAGAGAAGCATCACCTTTCACAATAGCCACAAACAGCATAAAATATCTCGGGGTAACTCTAACCAAAGAAGTGAAGGATCTATTTGACAAGAACTTTAAAGCATTGAAGAAAGAAATTGAAGAGGATACCAGAAAATGGAAGGATCTCCCTTGCTCGTGGATTGGGAGGATCAACATAGTAAAAATGGCAATCCTACCAAAGGCAATTTATAGATTCAATGCAATCCCCATCAAGATCCCATCAAAATTCTTCACTGATCTTGAAAGGACAATAATCAACTTTATTTGGAATAACAAAAAACCCAGGATAGCCAAAACAATCTTATACAATAAAGGAACTTCTGGAGGCATTACCATCCCTGACTTTAAACTCTATTACAGAGCTACAGTAATGAAAACGGGTGGTATTGGCATAAAAATAGAGAAGTGGACCAATGGAATCGTATAGAAGACCCGGATCTTAACCCACAAACCTATGAATACCTCATTTTCGATAAAGGTGCTAAAAGTATACAATGGAAGAAAGAAAGCATCTTCAACAAATGGTGCTGGCACAACTGGATGTCAACCTGTAGAAGAATGAAAATAGACTCATATCTATTACCATGCACAAAACTCAAGTCCAAATGGATCAAAGACCTCAATATCAATCTGAACACACTGAACCTGATAGAAGAGAAAGTGGGAAGTACCCTACAACAGATGGGCACAGGCGATCGCTTCCTAGGTATAACCGCAGCAGCACAGTCATTAAGGGCAACATTGAATAAATGGGACCTACTGAAACTGAGAAGCTTCTGTAAAGCAAAAGACACTGTCACTAAGACAAAAAGGGAACCCACTGACTGGGAGAAGATCTTCACCAACCCCGCAACAGACAAAGGTCTGATCTCCAAAATATATAAAGAACTCAAGAAACAAGACTTTAAAATGCTAATTAACCCAATTAAAAAATGGGGCACTGATCTGAAGAGAGAGTTCTCAACAGAAGAAGTTCAAATGGCCAAAAGGCACTTAAGCTCATGCTCAGCCTCCTTAGCGATCAGGGAAATGCAAATCAAAACAACATTGAGATATCACCTTACACCTGTCAGAATGGCTAAAATCAAAAACACCAATGATAGCCTTTGCTGGAGAGGCTGTGGAGAAAGGGGCACCCTCATCCATTGCTGGTGGGAATGCAAACTTGTGCAACCACTTTGGAAAGCAGTGTGGCGGTTTCTCAGGAAAGTTGGGATCAACATACCCATGGACCCAGCAATGCCACCCTTGGGAATATACCCACGAGATGCCCGATCATATGACAAGGACATTTGTTCAACTATGTTCATTGCAGCATTATTTGTAATAGCCAGAACCTGGAAACAAACCAGATGCCCTTCAATGGAAGAATGGATGAAGAAAGTATGGAATATATATTCATTAGAATACTACTCAGCGGTAAAAAACAATGACTTCGCGAATTTTGCATGCAAATGGATGGAAATAGAAAACACTATCCTGAGTGAGGTAACCCAGACCCAAAAGGATGAGCATGGGATGTACTCACTTATAATTGGTTTCTAGAGATAAATAAAGGTCAGTGAGTCTTTAATTTGATACCCTAAAGAAACTAATTAAGAAGGTGAACCCAAAGAAAAACTTACAGCTATCCTCTGGGTTATGAGAAGTAGACCAGATTGACGGGCAAAAATTTGGGATCTTGGGGGAGTGGTGGGAGGGGAATAAGGGGAGAAGGGGAGAGAAATGTGAGAAGGGGAGGGTGGGGGGAACTTGGGGGCAACGGGATGATTGGGATAAAGGAAGGTTGGTTAGGGGAGCAGAGAAGCACACATCTTAATTAAGGGAGCCATCTTAGGGATGGCAAGAGACTTGGATCTAGAGGGCTCCCAGGAGCCCAGGGTGATGTCCCCAGTTAGTTCCTGGGGCAGCTGTGGATAGGGAACCTGAAATGACTCTATCCTATAGCCATACTGATGAATATATTGCATATCACCATAGAAACTTCATCTGGCGATGGATGGAGATAGAGACAGAGACCCACCCTGGAGCACTGGACTGAGCTCCCAAAGTCCCAATGAGGAGCAGAAGGAGGGAGAATATGAGCAAAGAAGTCAGGACCACAAGGGGTGCGCCCACCCGTGGAGACAGTGGGGCTGAGTCTTTGGGAGCTCACCAAGGCCAGCTGGACTGTGATTGAAAAAGCATGGGATAAAACCGGACTCTCTGAATTTGGCGGACAATGAGGGCTGCTGAGAAGCCAAGGACCATGGCACCGGGTTTTGATCCTACTTCATGTTCTGGCTTTGTGGGAGCCTATCCAGTTTGGACGTTCACCTTCCTAGACCAGGATCGAGGGGGAGGACTTTGGACTTTCCACAGGGAACCCTGACTGCTCTTCAGGCTTGAGAGGGAGGGGGAGGAGTGGGGGGAGGGGAGGAGGGGGAGGGAGGAGTGGGAGGGAAATGGGAGGCGGGGAGGAGGCAGAAATTTTTTTTCCAATAAAAAAAATAAATAAAAAAAAAATCGTGTCTTTCCACTGCCATATCAGCCATTTTCCAGACTCTGTAATTGATTCCTTGGGGCATGCTAGAATCTGGAAGCAATGAAGTGTGGTTGTATAGCACATTAGGAGAAATTGCTTCTTCTTGCAAAGTTGCTTTCTCCTGCCAGGTTGTCACAGGATTCTCAGTGAAGTGGAGAACAGTTTCATCAGACAGGGTAGGAGAGGATCCTTCAGCTTGCAGGGGAAGTCTAGCTGAGCTCAGGATTTCTGCTTATTCTTTTTCATTTGTATCCTCCCAGTGCACACTCCAATCATCAAATGGGCACTCTGATACCAGCCAGTAATCAGCAGCTGACATAGCCACCCTCCTCTGCAATAGAAATCACTATTATAGATGGTTATAGAAGCTCCCTGCCTTCATGTTTTAAATAATACATTTGTATCAACAGTCTGAAGTTTAAACTTGAATTACTTATTTCCAATAGAGTAAGACATCACCCCTGTGCACCTAGCATTCTTTATGCCCTTCATATGAGACAATTATTCCTATTACTGTGATTTGTCACTTTTGGCTACAGACCACCAGGCTTCATTCAATGAAAGTTTGTCAAGACAGGGGACCCAGTTTCTTCAAGGTCTGTTATTATACAATATAGAGTTCATGGATAAAAATATGTTTGCTTTAATGATACATGTGTTTTAAAACATATTTCAAAGTAGTGAAAACATCATTTTAATGGTCAGGCCTGAGAATCATCTGAGAGATACAGGTAGAAATGATTCCCAAAATGCTGTGAAACCTAGTTACTGGATAAGTCCTATCTGAGAACTGCAGGGGCATCTGTATCTGATGGTTTGAATCTATCTGATCTCTCCATTGACCTTCACTAAGCAGTATTTCCCTGCATTTCTTTCCTCTGAATCTATATCTCATGTTAGCATTTGCACTTGGGAGAAATTAGGTCACATTTTAGCATCCTGGTTACCAGGAAGGCCGAGAATTCAACTCAAACATATATTGGGATAACTGTGAAGATTTCCCAAGTGAAAAAGCTCTTCATTAAAGTCATTCAAAGGTACAGACTACCTTACAGAGGATATCGTTCTCTAATTTGTGTTGATATTTAGATGTCTGGACACTATCTTAGAACATATTAATATGAGATGCTAGGCAAAGGTTGATAACAGTTTACATCCATCTCAAACTTACTCCATATTATAGATTCACACTGCAGTGCCTAAATAGATTACATTTTACAGGTATCTTTTGATTACTTTTTGAGGGAAGACGACTGGGATCACTGATTGGACTAAGATTCATCTATTAAGCATCAGACATCTAACATGGACTGAAAATAACACATTTCTGGGACTAGGAATTAAGGTACCCCTAAGTTGGTAGTGATAAATTGAGATTTTAGAGACACCTAGGCATCTTAAAATCATAATTGAGAATGAAGGAACTCGTGAAACTGAACTCTCAAACCTAACTTCAGCAGTTCCTGAATCAGTTACCCCCAGGAACTTCCCTGGTTTAACTTAGCAAAACTGACTCTTTTCCAGCTTACTTCAGAAACCTTCCAAACACTTCTGCAGCCTTTTTAACTTACATGCATTTTGTAATTCATACACATGCAGACACATAGATTATGCTGCTGCTGCTGGGGATCATGATGATGAAGATAGATAGATAGATAGATAGATAGATAGATAGATAGATAGATAGATAGATAGATAGATAGATGATAGATACATAGATAAATACATAGATAGATGATAGATACTGTGTACTGTGTGCTGTATGGTACATGATAAGAGTGTTAATATTTGTAATTAAGACTGAAATAAAAGATCCTGCATTCATTCAGACCAGGCTACCACGGTAGGTGTGTTATAAAACAAATTTCTTTCATTAATACAGCTAAACACTGTGAGACAATTGTAGTCAATGGATTATGACATAACAGAGAGATTTGATACTTTGGTCTATGTTTCTGGCATAATGTACTAATATAACAGCGTCTGGCCAGGATTCCTATGGACAGAGCCAAAAATGCACCACTCTGCATTAGAAATAATTTCCTCTTGTTGTTCTATTCTTTCCTCCTACCTCTTTTATCTTCATTTTTATCCACCATGCTCTGCTTTTCTCATTTTTTTTCTAAATATACTTTTAAAGTTCTTCTTGGACAAGCAATTCCCTTGTATCCTGTGGCTGACCAAAAATAAATTCTACCTTGTTGAAAGATCTAAATATGTCAGTCTCTGATTCTGGCACAGAATGCTGAAGAAAACATGAACAGAAATACCACTCCATCGTTTTCTGCTAAGAAGGAGACCATTGGCTGTGTGTATCCTATTACGGTTGGTTTTATTTTGGAGTGGGTTAATATTTGCCTGTGAAGCCCCAAACTTAGGATGTGTACTTTACATAGGAAGAAATGCTAAAACATATTTCTTGTTGTTCGTCTACTTTTGGATTTTGGCCAGCTATGAGTTGTCTAAGCTTTATTGTGCAGAATTCCTTTTCAATAACAGAAATTACAAGTCTACGGACTGTCTGGTGGAAGCCTAGTATTTCCATGGTAGATGCTGCTTCCAGATAATGTCTTTTTTACCATGGAACAATGTTTCCCAAATGTCAGTGTCATTCTATTTCTCAAATGATTAGACCAATATTCAACTCTCTTCTTATTGAAGATATAAATATATGCCACTTTGTCTTATTGGTTATTTTGAGTCGAAGGCACCTGAAAAGCTGCAAATGCAAAAAGGAAATTCTGACATCCCTACTATTTATGGAAGAAGGAAACTTCATATATATGTGAATATGTGGTTCTGCCCCTGTGACAAGAGGAAAAAAATATACTTAACACCAGAAAAGAGGAGCCAGGCTCAACAGAAATCTGTGAAGGAAAATATCAGTCAATTGATCTTTACTTTTCCACAATTATCATCTCAAGCCAAAGCTAATTTTTTCTTAATGTTTTCACAACTTGCTATTCATCATCCAACCTAGTTTGACAGTGTTCGGCTCTAACTATTTGTTTTCACCTTTTTTCCGTTTATGTTCCATGTACATATTAAATTTATCAGATAAGATTCCCTTGCTCGTCCTATTATGTCTTAGAAAATCTTACCTGTATATCATGAGTATACAGGTTAAAAATTGTAAGAGATGCATGAAGAAACATTGTATCTCTTACAACTTTTCAGTTACAATCAGAACATGATGAGCACAAAGTAACAGACTATCCTCACAGGTGAGTATTAGAAAAATGTCACAGTCTCCCTTCTGTAGGAAAGGATTCTTTAAAACATGTTCATATTGCGGAGATGCTACCACTGGAACATGAAGGTGCTTTCCAGTTTTCACCAGCAGAAAGCTCCACTTGCCCCCTTGAAGGATTGCTGAATGCCAATGAAATTTTAAAAAAAATAAACATTTTAAAAAAGAACAAAAGACTATGTTCCTAAATCCAGAGAAATTAGACAGAAATTGAATTGGCTTGATGTACAATGAGTTTTTTTAACCTTAATATACTAATTAAGACGAACATTTTTTCACAGGGGTGTCAAGTTGTGTTTCCAATATTGCATCTTTCAGATGGCCTAAAACACAACAGCTTACATGTAATCTATCATAGAGTCCTGGTGATAAGAAAGAATTTCAACACGGCCCTTTGAAAGAGGTCTTGAAAGTCAACTGAACTGAAAAAAAGCAAACTATCTATTCAGCCATATTTAATATAAAAATAAACATATCACTTAAAATTGCTTGCAGTGCAGATTTCTAATAAACCTGCTATCCAGTTTATTTGCATAAAAGTCAAAGAGGCATAGCTGCCAATGACACACACACACACACACACACACACACACACACACACACACAAAGAGAGAGAGAGAGAGAGAGAGAGAGAGAGAGAGAGAGAGAGAGAGAGAGAGAGACTATGCCCTTGGTACAGAATCAAGAAACTATTTTAATCTTGCAAATATGTTTAATACAGAGGAACAGTTCGTTGCAAGTGATTCTTAATCATCAGGTAAATTCAATAAGAGGATTTCAACCTTTAACATTCTCAGTAAATATCATTACAGTTTTGTAGAAACTACAATAACCAGAGGGTTACAACATCCTAGTTAACCAATGTGTAGGAAGAATGATCCCTTCCCTCCAGTCTTCACCAACATGTTAGACATTTTGTTTAACAGCCTGCCCATAACAGGTATGGAGTGTTATATCCTACAGCAGCTTTTGTTTATATTTCCCAAATGAGTAATGATGCAGAGAAACTTTTCATATTCAAAAAATAAATATCTACTTTAATTCTTTGCCTGTTAAATAATCAGGATATTTTTCACTGCTTTGATGTGTATAGTCTTCATAAATTTGTATATTAATTTTTATAGGTTGAATACTTCCTGTGGAGGAGTTTTATGGGTTTGTGAAGCATTTTTAAATTTTTGTTTTAGTAGCTTGGGTCTTGAATATGATATCTTATATAATTTTTAAAAACAATGTTAGGGGATTGTTCTTACTGTGTATCTTGGAAAATTTATGTAATGTCAGGCTTTTCACTTTAAGTCTTTTGTTCACTTTGAGTTGTTTTCTGTGTATTATACAAAGCAAGTGTTTAATGTGATTCTTTCACATGAAGATATCCAGTTTCCCAGCACCACTTATTAAACAGCCCATACTTTCTCCACATATATTCTTGCTGTTGTGGTTAAAAATTAGTCAAGTATATGCATTTGGGTTTACTTTTGTACTTTTATTCTTTCCTACTTGTTTGTTTCTATTTTTTGCAAGTAGCATATTGTCTAATTTTAATAGCTTTGTAATACAAGTTTAAGTCACGATCAACTTTATTTTTTCCTTAGAATTTGTTTGGCTATTCAGGGTTGTGTATGCTTTCATGTAAGTTTTAGAATTGCTTTTCTATCAGAAAGAAAAGGTATGATTTGGAGTTTTGACAAGGATTGCATTGATTTGTATATTTCTTTGAAGAGTTTGACAGCAGCAATTTATTCACTCATAAGAATATAGGTTACAGTTTCCATTTATTTACTTCTATTTCTTTTATAAATATTTTTGTATATAAGTCATTTACCACAATGGTTAAATTTATTCCTAAGGTGTTTTTTGAAGCTAATAGACCTAGTAAGAGAATTAGGATGTAGAAGAGAACAATGGGAAGAGAACAAATTGACTCCAAGTTACAGAAAAGAAAACGACAAGAGAATAAAGTCACTGCAGGATGAAGAGAAAGTAGACATGTTCAAGACAGAAGGTTGGTAGTTTTAGACAATATGAGTTTGAGATAATGGTGGCTTTTTGTGAAAGCCTCCATGCTGGTATATGAAAATATTATTCTTCTCCTGATTCTATTGTTCCATGATCAGCTTTCACCTATACATGAATGAGCCAATGTAAAGAACTGAAAATTCTACTTCAGATTTTCTAAGTCAGTGATAACTCAGCTAACTCAGTGTTACTCAGTTTCTGCTAGTTGTTTTTCAATCATCTCTTCAACTGGTTAGTTTAAAATGGCGAAATCCTTCTGCTATGTTTCCCCGGGTTATTTATGTATCCACCTTTTCCTATGCCAAATTAATAATCAAAAAGAAGAGAAGCAAGTCATTTTTGTTCTAATTAAAATAAGAAAATTCAAAAAAAAAAAATCTCAGACCGAATGGGGCAGATTCTGTCTCTACAAATCCTCAGACTGAATGGGTATCCAAGATGCTCTTTCACCTGCATTATATTCCTGTCTCCATTTTTCTAGTCCTGGGATTAAAGGTTTGGGCCACCACCACCTGACTCTGTTTCTTTTTTTAGACAAATTCAATCTCACGTAGCCCAGTGTGGCCTTGAACTCCTGTTCTTTCTGTTTCTCCTCCCAAGTAATGGGATTAAAGGTGTGTGCCACCACTCCCTTGCCTCTATGGTTAACTGTTGTAGGAAGGCTGCTTGTTTTCTGGCCACCCAGACTCCCAAAATAATCACACAGAAACTATATTATTTAAACCACTTCTTGGCCAATGACTCTAGCATATTCCCAGCAAGCTCTTACATAATAAATTAACCCATTTCTATTAATCTATGTATTGCCATGAGGCTGTAAATTACCAGGTAAAATTTCGGTGTCTGTCTCAGGTGGGGATGCACGGCTTTTCCCTGACTTTGCCTTCTTTCTCCCAGCATTAAGTTTAGTTTTCCCCCACCTAGCTAACTTTTGCCTTGCTATAGGCCAAAGCAGTTTCACACCAAAGTGGTCAACTATATCCACATAAAACCTGGGAAAGCTTAAAAAGTAATTTTAGACACAAAAGAACAGATTTAAGCATAGCTTCTTGGTAGCCAGCATTTTGCTGGTGGCATGCCACATCTGCTTTAAGAGAGGTACTCCTGATTCATCAGTAGCAGAAAAATAAATAAATAAAATGTGTGGTTTCAAAGTGGCCCGCAGCTCCTTGGTTACTACAAATTGGCGCCCAACATGCTAATGAACTCCACGTAAAACCTGAGAGGGCTTAAAAAAGGAGAGGGAGAGAATTTAAGACAGCTTTTTGCTGTTTCTGGGTTGCGTGTTGCAAAGAAATTGTCCTGACTCAGCAACAGGAAAAAAACTGGCTGTTTTAAAATGCCGGCTTTCTGGGCTGTGCCGCCATTATGATTTCTGTCTGGCTCCTGTGGGAGACAGAGCTTTTGAATGGAGCATTTGGAATAAAGTGCTATGGCTTGCTTGATGGCAATGTGGACTGCTGTATGCCTGGAATTGTGCGCAGCTCAGAGGCACCAAATGGCTCTGAGGCAGGAGCGGCTCAGCTCTGCCATGATGAACTGAGCTGGTCTCAAGCAGAAACTACCGTAATTACTGTGATCACAGCGCACTTAAGGTTTAGACTTGGCAGGACACAGGCAGTGCCGTATTACCTGTACATGATGCAACTTAAGTTTTTAAGAAATGCTTAACATTTTAAGAAGTGCTCCTGGACAGTAAAAAAATTACAGATTTACAATAAAACAGATTCAGACAGACCACTAAATGGATCACAATGTTGGATGAATGTATGTAGGTTTGATAGAAAATATATATATATATATATATATATATATATATATATATATATATATATATAGAGAGAGAGAGAGAGAGAGAGAGAGAGAATAAAGTTAATGCCTTTAAGAATAAAAAGGTAAAGCCTTTAAAGAGACAGAGTACAGATAGTTAAGAGAGTAAAAGAAATAAAGAAAAATAAGTCACGTAAAAATGGAAAATTCACAGAGAGTCTGGATTATGTACATTGTGTTTTCTCTAAAATTTTTGACTGTGAAGGAACTAACTACAGAGAGACATTTCATTATATGGGCTACCAAGTGGAACCAGAATGGATATCATGAGGGTATGACTTCAGAATTTGGGTCTAAGGATATGATGCTTCGAAAGGGTCTTCTTTTGTTTTCACAGACGATGAGACCCTGTGGATTTCTTCTATTCCAATTTGGTATGATAGACCACGTCCTCCTGAAAGGTTGCTGTGAACACCCTCAAAAAATTACTTCACTCAACTGCCAACTGAGATGACCCTGGCACACAGGTTACACCATGAAAGACCTAATTAACAACGCCCCCATTCAGCAGGGAGCAGTTTGGAGAGAAAAACTACACCCATGTTCCCAAATACTGTTTATAAATATTCTTTTAAATTTAAAGGAGGATATGATATAGATATGAGTAATTTTCATTGGTATGGATTTTAAGGTCAATTTTGTTACATGTATATGTATTTCTGATCTTAATTAAGGTATTGTGATTATGTAGTTCATTTAAAAATGTAATGTATAATTAGGAAATATAGGTTGTTGATGAATAATCATAAATAATATTCAAGCTTATAGTCATGTTAGATTTTCTAGATATATATATATTTCAGTTAGATAGACATTCTTTATATCTCTCAAAGATTGCAGAATATGGCATTTAAATATTTTAATAACTTAGGGTTTTTCATGACAATGAGACACGTCTGTTCCTGGCAGCACCAATCTACTTTGAGATGAAGATGGGCATCGAAGAGGATCCTTATGATTTTGGATAGCCATTTGGGCAAGAAACTGCTCTTGCCTGGACTGATGCATAAACTGGACACAAAGAACCCACAGAGAGAGGACTGCTGAACTTGCCTAAAGGTGAGATGGTCTTTCGGGGTTCCTGATTCATGAAAGAGTCTATGACACATTCTGCAGGACACAGCAGAAACTGACTGAACTGTCTTTAAAATGTCTCTGGATACTATGGGCCTGAAGGCCTAAGATGGATGCCCCAACGGTACAGAGGAACTTTGGGTGACTGTCCAGGCAGCGAGATGTCTCTGTCATTTCTAGAGCATTTGATTTCTTGTTTACTTAGGTAGTTTTATATCCTTCTGGAGTCTTTGATGGAGTTGAAGAATGGTTAGTTATAGTTTTCCTTAGTTATGATAAAAGATAAAGTAGATATAAATATTGTAACTGTAATTCTTACTTGATAACTGTTTTGCTATATGTAATTTTACTATGTTAATATAAAAGCCTTCTTTTTTTGTTTAAACAGAAAAGGGGGAAATGATGTGGGAGTGACTTCTTATTAATAAAGAAACTGCCTAAGCCCATTGATAGGCCAACCCTTAGGTGGGTGGAGTAAACAGAACGGGATTCTGGGAGAGAGAAGCTGAGTGAGGAGTCACCATGATGTCCACACTCCAGACAGACACAGGCTAGAATCTCCCTGGTAAGCACACCTTGGGGTGCTACACAGATTATCAGAAATGGGCTAGTCCAGGTGCAAGAGCTAGTCAATAAGAGGCTGGAACTAATGGGCCAGGCAGTGTTTAAAAGAATACAGTTTCTGTGTAGTTATTTCAGGGCATATGCTAAACCATGTGGGCTGCCGGGTCCGGGGACACAGCCGCGCCACCCATACTACTACACTGGGCCATGCTGCCAGCACAAACTCTGACTTTTTCAGGAGGCCGAGAACTTGAATGGGGTTTGTGAGCAATGTGTTACCATCTTCTTAATGGCACGACATAGATCCACTGCATACATGGAACTGGGACTGTGAGTATGGCTTGCACTAAACAGACCCCCACACCACCATGTAGGACTGGGCAGAGCTAAAAGACAAAGCAGCCTTAGTTGCTGCTTAACATTTTAAGAAGCTCTCCTGAAAAGAAAAGGATTTCAGATATACAATAGAACAGATTCAGACAAAAAAGTTCTCTAAATGAGACACAATGTGTTTTCAAAATGATACATAGGCTTGGGAGAGAGAGAGAAAAAGAGTATAGAGAATTGTAAAAGAAAGTAAATGGTTTATAAAAAAAATAAAGCAAAGTCTTTAAAGAAAGAGAATACAAACAGTTATAGATTAAAGGAGTAAAGATAATAAAATAAATATTAAAAAGTAAAAGTGAAAAGCAAAGAAATCATGTAAAGATGACATATACACAGAGAGTCTGGATTTTGTGTATTATTGTATTTTCTTTGAATTTTTTGACTGTGAAGGAGCTAAGTACAGAGAGACATTTCATTGTATGGGCTGCTAAGCCAAACCAACATATATATTTTATAGGTATCTTGACCTCCAAATTTGAGTCTAAAGTTTTATTGCTTTGGAAAAGTGGGTCTGCTTTTGTTTCCACAGGAGACAAGAATCTGTGGATTTCTTCCAGACTAATGTGGTTTGATGGACCAAAACCTTCTGAAAGGTTGCTGTGAACACCTGCAAAAAATTATTTTGCCCAACAAAAAGCAGTAAGAAGTTTGGAGATAATTACACCCATATTTCTAAATACTTTTTGTAAATGTGTATTTATATTTAAAGGGGGATATGCTATAGAGATTTTCATTGGTGTGGATCATGGTCTATTGATACAAATTTAGGTCAATTTTGTTATATATATATTTCTGCTCTTGATTATAAGGTATTGTGTTTATGCAGCTCATTTAAAAATGTAATAATTAAGAAATATAGGTTAGTAGAGAGTCATCTATAATAATTTTATTGCCATGTTAATTAGGTTTTCTACATCTACAGATGTATTTCAGATAAATAAGTATTCTTCAACTACTTCAAAGAGCTACGAATATGGCATTTGAAATGTTTTAATGATTTAGAACTTTTTATGACAATGAGATACAACTGTTCCTGGAAGCACCAATTACTTCAGGAGGAATATGAGCATTGAAGAGGCTCCTTATGGCAGTGGTTAGCCATTTGGGTAGAGAAACTGATCTTGCCTGAATAGCTTGACATGCTGTGTGAGCTAGACATGTGGAACACACGGAGAGATGACTGTTGAACTTGCCTAAAGGTGAGACCCCTTTGGGGTTCCTGTTTCATGAAAGAGTCTTCCAGATATTCTTCAGGAAACAGAGGAAGTGTCTAACAAACTGCCAATATACGTGGAACTGTTTTTGAAATTTCCTGCTTTATGGAAAATCTGCCAGACACTATAGGCCTGTAGGCTGAAGATGGATGCTCCAACAACATCCATCAACAGTGAGATGTTTCCATCAAATCTACAGTTTTGGAAGTTGCTTACAATGTACTTCCTGTTTACTTAGGTAATATTATATTCTTCTGGGGTCTTTGATGGAGTTGAAAATTATAATTATAGTTTTTCTTAATTATGATAAAAGATAAAGTAGATATAAATATTGTAACTAATGCTTGCTTGATAACTGTTTTATATATGTAATTTTACTATTTAACTGTTAAAGCCTTCCTTTTTTTCAAACATTTTATTTTATTTTGCTTTATAAATAATACTATTCAAAATTTCCACCTCCTCCCTGTAACACCCGATTTTGGTGTTACCCCCTCTTACAGTTCGCACGCAGCTGTACACGAATGCGAGTCCAGGCAAGGCCTGGAGGTTGAACAAAGAGACAGAGACCATGGGTCATTCGATAGGAGATCAAGGGAATGCCTTTTATTCAAAGTTGGGGGAGCCTATTTCTACCTCACTGCAGCACAAAGATCTCTCTGCCCAGGAAGGTGGGAAATTACCATATTAACAATAGGTAAGATGCCTGCAGCTAGTCACCAGGTGGGCAGGGATAGCACGGAGACACACAGGAAGCTTAGTTAACTGATTGTAATCTGTCCCCACCAATGCAGCCCAGGAATAAGGGAGACCAGGGCCCTTACACCTCCCATTTCCTTTGCACTCCCCCACTCCCTCCTCCCTCCTCTCCCCTCTGCCTCCAGCCCTAAGGGGCAGGGTACCCTGCCCTGTGGGAAGTCCAAGGCCCTCCCCCCTCTATCCATGCCTAGGAAGGTGTGCATCCAAACAGACTAGGATCCCAAAAGGCCAGTACATGCAATAGAATCAAAACCCGGTGCCATTATCATTGGCTTCTCAGTCAGCCGCCATTATCAGCCACATTCAGAGAGTCTGGTTTGATCACATGCTTGTTCAGCCCCAGTCCAGCTGCCCTTGGTGAGCTCCCCTTAGAACAATCACACCATCTCAGTGGGTGGATGAACCCATCACGGTCCTGACATCCTTGCTCATCTTCTCCCTCTTTCTGCTCTTCAACTGGACCTTGGGAGCTCAGTCCAATGCTCCATTGTGGGTCTCTCTCTATCTCCATCCATCACCGGATGAAGGTTATATGGTGATATTCAAAATATTCATCAGTGTGGCTATGGGATAAGGCCAGTTCAGGCACCCTCTCCCCTACTGCCCAAGGACCTAGCTGGGGACATCTCCTTGCATACCTGGGAACCCCTCTGGAGCCAAGTCTTTTGCCAACCCTAAAATGGCTCCCTTAATTAAGATATCTTCTTCCCTGCTCCCACATCTGCTCTTGCTCCATCTCTACCCTCCCACTCCCCCCAATCTTTCCCTTCTCCCTTCTCTCTTCCCCCTCTCCCCTTCCCCCCAGTCACCCCCCACCCCACCCCCATGCTTCCAACTTTTGCCCAGCGATCTTGTCTGCTTCCAATTTCCAGGAGGATCTATATATGTTTTTCTTAGTGCTCACCTTATTATTTAGCTTCTCTAGGACACGAACTATAGGCTCAATGTCCTTTGTTTATGGCTAGAATCCACTAATGAGTGAGTACATACCATATTCATCTTTTTGGGTTCCTATGACATAAGTCCCTATGACAACCAGGTAAAAATTACCTTCAGTTCACCTGACCTCAGTATGGTGTCACATAACAAATATCTCCTTTTGTATCTTTAAATCTCCCTTTAGCTGTTAATATTCTGGGCATCCTTCCACCTGTGGGACAGGGACATAGTATATTGTAGTTGTTATGGTATTGGTCCCTTTAAGAGACAAGCCACGCCCACTCCCTCCCCATCCGCTGAGGCAGGCTGATCTTCAGCTTCCGGCCTGAGTTCGCTCTCTTTTCCATCTTCCTCTCGGAGAGGCTAGCCGCTTCTGCCTCTCTCCCCACTTCTCTGCTTCCCCCCTTCTCTGTCTCTTTCTCCTCTTCTCTCTCTCTCTCTCTCTCTCTCTCTCTGTCCGCCCCCCTCCACCCTTCCTCCTCCACAACCCCCTGAATAAACATTCAACCTCACCCTGCCTGTCGTGTCTATCCATGTTTCTGTCTTCTGCCCGCCCGCCATGTGTCTCCCTGCCTGGGACCAGCCATTGCTCCGAGACCAGCAGCCGTCTCTGCCTGGGACTGGCTGCTCCCAGGGCCCGCTGTCTGCCGCCACATGGCCCGCTACCACCATTTGGGACCTACAGCATTTCTGCTGCCTACTGCCTCGGGGATCTTGCAGTATTTTTTAAAAAAGAACAACAGTAGTGGCTTGTATAAGCTAGCTAGCTACATTGTGTCAAGGAGACAGGAAGATAGGAGGGTCTGCTGTTGAAGCCAGGGGCACGTGCTATGAAAACGCTTCTCTGGGGATCTAGAAAAGGTCTTTGGGATGAAAGGCAGGGTCAGGAACTGTTGAGCTGTGTCTTTAATTTTAAATTTTTACATTTTTATTTAATTAGTTAATTAATTTTTTGTTTTTCAAGATAGGATTTTTTCTGTAGCTCTGGAGCCTTTCCTGG
>CAWTZC010000231.1:0-20000 GCA_963919715.1 Microtus obscurus | reverse complement strand
TTGTCAGTTGTACAGTATAAATTATATTGATAGAATGTTTATTATAGACTAGAATCATTTCTGGATATCTACTGTTATTAGGATATCCTACATACACTGTTTTTATAGTTTCTTTATAAATGAATTTATTCTTTGATATTTTTATACATATATATATATATGTGTGTGTGTGTGTGTATGTATGTATTATATTCTGGTCATCCTCACCTTCCATTTTTTGTCCCCCTCTTTGCCACACCTATCCTTTCTTATCAAGAGGTTTCCATCCTACAATCATTTCTTTTGTTTGTCTTTTTCTTTTTTTCTTTATTTATTAAAGATTTCTGACTCATCCCCACCGCCGCCTCCCCTTCCCTCCCCCTCCCCCAAACAAATCCCCCTCCCTCGTCAGCCCAAAGAGCAATCAGGGTTCCCTGCCCTGTGGGAAGTCCAAGGACCACCCACCTCTATCCAGGTCTAGTAAGGTGAGCATCCAAACTGCCTAGGCTCCCACAAAGTCAATAGGTGCAGTAGGATCAAAAACCCATTGCCATTGTTCTTGAGGTCTCAGTAGTCCTCATTGTCCGCTATGTTAAGCCCAGAACCTGGAAACAACCTAGATGCCCTTCAATTGAAGAATGGATGAAGAAAGTATGGAATATATACATATTGTCTTTTGCTTTTACGCACTGAGTTTAATTATAGCTTTCCGCATGAATGGGAACTCACCAATGGTTATATTATTGAAGATAATGCCTCTTGCTAGTTCCTATAATTTTAAATTCATTGTTTAACTCACAAAAAATTTTTCTTTATGATAATTGGCTCCTTTGATTACTGGATTGATCTATCTCTCACTAATGACCTTGTTTTAGAACATAACTGAACACTATAATTGGTCACTTGGCACCAGAACAGCACATGGAAATATTTTCTTTAGCAATAACTCCCAACGGACCAGTTAGGCTTATATGATTCCAGTACCACTGTCACTAGAAAGAGAGTTTCTATGATAGACCTGTTTTGTCCTGAGGTATTGGAGGAAACTCTGGATTTCAGTGAAACACATATGAAGAGAGTTTATTTCCATGCAAGTAAGTATTACAATTAATTAACTAAAGAAAATAGATCACAAATTATGATACAGAAAAAGAATAAAATAATATTTAATATAAACAATCCACCTTCCACTTCATAAAATACAGTGAGGTTTTCTTTCTGTGATTGTACTTAATGGAAAGCTGAAGAGTCTTCAGATATTTCCTGCTTATGGTTTATTTTTCCTAAATTTTTTTATTTAGTTTAATGCATAGATGGTATCTGTGGCCTATATTCTCACCTGTAACTTGTAGAGACCATTTTTGTACTTAGAGCAGTTTGGTTAGAAACATTAAGAATTAATATTGTCATGATTATGTATTGTGTAAATGTTAGGATTATGCTGTGTGTTTATGGTAAAACATATAACTGAAGAACTTTCTAGCAAGCCCAAAGTCTAATAGCACAGTCTGTGGATATAATAAGCTTTGAAAGGAGAGAGATAAGTAACTGTTTGAAACATTTACTTTAGAAATTCTGATAAAAGGAACTATTTGGTAAATAAGGAGGAATAATTTAGGAGGAGAAATTTTCATACTCCACCTCGAATCCAACGTATATACAGCTAGCTTTACCCTGATCAAGGCCTGGCAACTTAATGCATTCAAGAATACATTAGTATGTGTTTTTCTGTCTACTTATCTACCCCCATACATTTATATATCCATATTCATTAATGGTAATGTTGATGTTATACATGACTTTTCACTAATGCTTTTTTACAAGAAGCTTGAGAAGGAATGTTTTCAAGTTTAGTATGTGCTGCCTGAATGGTCCATTATCTTGTTTAGGTACTACTAATTGTATGCAGAAAATGGAAGAAAATGTCCTGTGAAATGTTTAATTTGCATAATTCCATAGGCAAGACTTGTCATTTTATTCCTCTCTCTTCTCTATATGTTCAGATTTTTTTCTTTTTAGCTTACAAATTTGACCCCTACTAAATTTGGATTGTGACTTAGTGTCTTTTATCTGCTATTAAGCAGCCTTCAATTAATTGTACTTGGTGATCATAGATGAACACATTTACATGAATATATACTCACATTTATATATTTACATTATTTTTTATGGCTGTGGATGAAAGAAAATTGGTCTTTCACAGGTTTTATTCCTAATTTGAACTTTGCAAACAAGTCCAGCTGGGCCTGTATATGTACAGGTTGGGGCCATTCCCTGGAGCATGGGGACCTATAAATGTCCTTATCTTCAAAAATGATTGTTTCTCCCCTCCCCCACACAATAATCCATTGCTAATAGCTTCTCAGTGTAGGATGGGGACTGGAGATCATCTACCCCATCTATACTAAAGTTTCAGCTTGCTTGGACTTGTCTGGGTCTCATTTAGGTCATGAAAGCTGCTGTGAACTCACAGTACACTGGCTATATCATATCCAGAAGACGAAATTTCATGACATTCCCCATCCATAAATTCTTACATCCCTTTATACACCTCTACAAAGTTCTCTGAATGTTGGTGTTGTATAAATGTAGTCTACTTAGGACTGGACATCCAGCCTCTTAATCTTGGCACTTTGAACAATTATATATCTATCCATTGGCCAGTAACTACTGCAAAATGAGACTTCCCAGACTAAGAATGATGGAGGAGGGTCATCTTTCTATCTGTTGTTTCATTGGTTAAGTAATAAAAAAACTGCTTGGCCTCTTTAATAGGACAGAAAATTAGGTAGGCGGAGTAGACAAAACAGAATGCTAGGAGAAAGAAGCTGAGTCAGCCAGCCGCCATGATTCTCCCACTTCAGGCAGACGCAGGTTAAGATCTTCCCTGGTAAGCCATCTCATGGGCTACACAGATTATTAGAAATGGGTTAGATCAATATGTAAGAACTAGCCAATAAGAGGCTGAAACTAATGGGCCAAGCAGTGTTTAAAAGAATAGTTTCCGTGTAATTATTTTGGGTGTAAAGCTAGCCATGCAGGCGGCTGGGCACCAGGGACGCAGCCCCGCTGCCCTTATTACTACATAAGATGGATAGTACCCCAGTTCTATGATTATAAGCATAAATATTTAGATAACAATTGAAATATGCCCATTTAGCAAGATAACACTAGTAAATTCTACTCTAGGGCCAATGGCTTCTGTAGCTATGAACTTCTGACCAGGACTGTAATATAAGACATAGAATTCTATCTTGTGAAGCAGGCCTTAAATACAATCAGAACACGGTTAGCTATTCCTAAATAACAGAGCTCTTATGTACCACTAGGTATCACGACATTCAGGGTAATCCTGGGTAAGACCATTGATGTCTTTTTTCCTTCAGCGGTAGGCATAACATTTTTATGGCACTGTCCAAATTACCCACAAGGCAGGAAACTTCTGGTTTAACTTGAGGTAGTTTTCTCTGTGTTTTGCAGCCACAGATTTTGGTATCTTTAGCAATATCATCTTATCTTACTACGTGGTTATGGTAGCCAGTCAAGGGCAATGGCAATAGACTGTCAAGTTCAGGAGATTTCTTAGGGTTCCCTGACCAATGCCTTATAGGAGGACATCCCACATCTTCTACTGTGATTTTCATTTAATAACCCATGTATTTGGGAATAATGTTGTCTTCCCATGCATGCTAATTTAGTTCAAACACATTCTAAAAAAGATATATTTTGAAATTAGATTACTAACTAGCAACTAGTAAATTAACAAGACCACTAACCAGTGAGTTTTTGTAAGACTCATAGTTCTTAGTTTTATTTCTCCTACTCAGAGATCTTCCTCTTCCCTATTTCTTAAACTCCACAACATTTAATTATTTTTAATTACTTTATTTTATTTTTTCTTGAAAATAGATGCATTCTCTCATGCAATACATCCTGACCAATGTTTCCTTTCCCTTGACTCTTGCTACCCAACATCTCTCCTCTCCCCCATATCTACTCCCTCTCTGTTTTCCTTCAGAAAAGAGTAGTCCTCCAAAAGACAACAGCCAAGTAGGACAGAACAAGATACAATAGGACAAGGCAAAAGCCCTCCTACCGAGGTTGGCCAACACAATAGGAGGAAAAGAATCTTAAGATCAGGCAAACAAGTCAGAGATACACCTGCTCCCAGTGTTAAGTTTCTACAAAACCACCAAGCTAACAGCCATATTAAATATGTAGAGGATCTGGTTCAGATCCCAGCAGGCCTAATGCTTGCTGCTTCAGCCTCTGTGAGTCAATGTGATCTCTGCTTATCTGGTTCAGTGGGCCATGTTCTCCTCATGTTCCATCCCTTTCTGAATCCTACAGTTTTTCTTCCCCCTCTTCTGTGGGTTCCCCATTTCTGAGGCGAGGGACCTCATGGAGACTTCTGATTAGTCTCTCTCTGCATAATGCCTGGATGTAGGTTTCTGCACCAGCTCCCATCTGCTACCAGAGAAAGCCTCTGTGATGACTGGACAAGGCACTGATCTATGAGTGTAGAATATCTTTAGGAATTTTTAATATCATTATTATTATTTTTATTGAACTCTACATTTTTCTCTGTTCTCCTACCTCTCCCCTCCCTTTCAAACCTCTCTCAAGATCCCTATCCTCCCAATTTACTCAGGAGATCTTGTCTTTATCTACTTCCCATGTATATTAGATCTACGTATGTCTCTCTTAGGGTCCGCATTATTGTCTAGGTTCTCTGGGATTGTGATTTGTGGGTTGGCTTTCTTTCTTTCTTTCTTTCTTTCTTTCTTTCTTTCTTTCTTTCTTTCTTTTTTTTTTTACCAGTCATGTTTCGTAAAACCCTAGGTCTCTGGGCTATCCAGGCTTTAGTCTCTGGTCATCCACGCAGTGTTGGCCATAGACTGCCACTTGTGGAATGGGCTTCAGGTTAAATCAGACATTGGTTGGTCATTACCACAAAGTATTATGCCACCATTGCCCCCTAGAACATCTAGCAAGAATGACAGATTGTAGGTGAAGGTTTTTTTGACTGGGTTGGTGTCCAGGTTTCTTTTTTCCATAGCCTGTAGAGGACCTTCTCATGCCAGAAGACTAAAATGTAGAGGTGCAAGGTTCTTATCAAAAAATTTACTTTATTTTAAATAGTCTTTATTTTACCTTTGTCCTTCCCTAATTCAGTCTAATAAATGGTTATCCAATAAATTGTCTACCACTCTGTCGGAATCAACCCTAGTTCCTTGGGATAGACAAGCCTCAGACATTATGCATTCTGGGGTGCACAATTAGATCATTATGCACCATATATGAAAGTGCCTGGGTGTGTTTATAGCATCTATGAAAAATAGTTAATAAACTTAATGCAGAAATGTGAATAAAACCATTTAAAAGTATTTATTTTTGTCTTTAGAGAATTCAAGAAAAATATAGTATCATTATTTCCAGATATCACCATCAATTCTTTAATTTCTGAAGTCATCTATGGAGTACTTTACTTTCTTTATAAAATTGAACTATCAATGCCTTATTATTTCTAAAGTAAAGAATAAAAGATTTGGAATAATAAAGATGGTATACAAATTCATAAAGGTGGAGATATTAGTTTGGAAATGTAAGTGACATGAACTATTATATATTTAGTAACTGACTTCTGTGGGCAATGTGGGGCTAATTTGCAGTTCTTAGTTGTGGTACCCAATTCACTACACATACATCTCATAATGACTAACATTTATAAACCAGTGGTTTTACTTTCCAGTTTGTAGAATGATAAATAATAGAGAAAATACTTAGTGACATTTTCAGCCATAATTTAATCTTTTCTGCAGAAAGTACCATAAATACCCAACATCATGGATGAGAAAAATGTTACTGAGGTGAAGAAATTCATCCTTTTAGGATTCACGGGAGACTTAATGTTACAGCGGGTACTCTTTTCATCTTCCTCGTCATTTACATTATCAGTCTCCTAGGGAATATCACCCTGATTTCTCTCATCTGTGGTGATTCTCGACTCCACACACCCATGTATTTCTTCATAGGAAACCTGTCATTCCTGGATCTCTGGTATTCTTCTGTCTATGCCCCCAAAATCCTGATAACATGCATCTCTGAAGACAAAAGCATCTCCTTTGCTGGATGCTTGGCTCAGTTCTTCTTCTCTGCTGGGTTGGCCTACAGTGAGTGTTACCTACTAGCTGCCATGGCTTACGATCGCTACGTGGCCATCTCCAACCCCTTTACTTTACTCCCAGGCTATGTCCTCAAGGTTATGTGCCAGTCTTGTTGCAGCTTCTTACCTTGGTGGCTTTGTAAACTCCACCATTATCACCAGCGAGACATTCACCCTGAACTTCTGTGGAGACAATATCATTGACGACTTCTTCTGTGATCTGCCACCTCTCGTGAAGTTGGCGTGTGATGTGAAGGAGAGCTACCAGGCTGTGCTGTATTTCATATTGGCCTCTAATGTTATCACTCCCACGTTGCTTATTTTGGCCTCCTACCTCTTTATCATTGCAGCCATCCTGAAGATCCGCACCACTCAGGGCCGTCTCAAGGCCTTCTCCACGTGTGGTTCTCACCTGACAGCTGTCACGTTGTACTATGGTTCAATTCTCTTCATTTACTCCCGGCCGAGCACGAGTTACGCCCTGGAAAGGAACAAAGTGGTGTCGGTGTTTTATACGGTAGTGATCCCAATGCTGAACCCCTTGATCTACAGTTTAAGAAACAAAGATGTCAAGGATGCCTTGAGGAAAATGTTAGATACAGCCAAGTTTTCATGAAGGAAAAAACTGTATGAGCAATTATAAAATGTTTATCTTCATACGATTTTTCTTAGCTGGTACTATCAGAAATAAGTATACTATGGATAGAAAAGTAACCCCTTACTGTGCAAACAGAAGTCTGTGTTTTCTACACATTGAATTATATTTCTTGCAAATTGTAAGATACTATTAAATTAAAAATTATTCCTTTCTGCACACATTAGCTTGTCTTTTTCTCCTTTTTATTTTGTTATTTTAATAGTTACACAAATGTATAGAATAAATTGTGTGCATATTCAACATTTTATTTTATTTTATTGAGAAAAGTAAAAAAAAGAAAAAGTTTCCGCCTCCTCCCCAGCCTCCCATTTCCCTCCCCCTCCTCCCACTCCTCTCCCCCTCCCTCTCCAGTCCAAAGAGCAGTCAGGGTTCCCTGCCCTATGGAAAGTCCAAGGTCCTCCCCCCCTCCATCCATGTCTAGGAAGGTGAACATCCAAACTGGCTAGGCTCCCACAAAGCCAGAACATGAAGTAGGATCAAAACCCCGTGCCATTGTCCTTGGCTTCTCATCAGCCTTCATTGTTCGGCCATGATCAGAGAGTCCGGTTTATCCCATGCTTTTTCAGTCACAGTCCAGCTGGCCTTGGTGAGCTCCCAATAGGTCAGCCCCACTGTCTCAGTGGGTGGGTGCACCCTCGTGGTCCTGGTATCCTTGCTCATGTTCTCCTTCCTTCTGCTCCTCACTGGGACCTTGGGAGCTCAGTCCAGTGCTCCAGTGTGGGTCTCTGTCTCTATCTCCATCCATCACCAGATGAAGGTTCTATGGTGATATACAAGATATTCATCAGTATGGCTATAGGATAGGGTCATTTTCCGGTTCCCTATCCTCAGCTGCCCAAGAAACTAACTGGGGACATTGCCTTGGGCCCTAGGAGCCCCTCTAGGTTCAAGTCTCTTGCCCACCCTAAGGGGGGCTTGCTTAACTGAGAATTGTGCTTCCATGCTCCCCTGTCCAACCTTCCTTTATCCCAATCATCCTTTTTTTCCCAAGTCCCCCAATCCTCCCCTTCTCATTTTTCTCTCCCCATCCCCCTTTACCCCCATCCCACCCCGCCCCCAAGATCCCAATTTTCTCCCCGGCAATTTTGTCTACTTCCCATAGCCAAGAGGATAATTATATGTTAGATGCCCTTCAATGGAAGAATGGATGAAGAAAGTGTGGAATATATACACATTAGAGTACTATGTTGCGGTAAAAAACAATGACTTCTCGAATTTTGCATGCAAATGGATGGAAATAGAAAACACTATCCTGAGTGAGGTAACCCAGACCCAAAAAGATGAACATGGGATGTACTCACTCATAATTGGTTTCTAGCCATAAATAAAGGTCACGGAGTGTATACCTGGTGAAGCTAAAGAAGCTAAATAAGAAGGTGAACCCAAGGAAAAACATATTCAACATTTTTATGTCACAAATATATTTGTTTCTCATTATCTATTTTTAATTCCTTTATTAATGTGTGTGTATGATGTGTGTATGTATGCGTGTGATGGTGTGTGTCCATGCCAGCAGAACAGTTGCCATGGTGTGCAGCTGGAGGTCAATGAACAACCTCTGCTTCCACTCTTTTTTTTTTTAAATAGGCTTTGTATGCTGTTCACTGCTGTGTATGTCAGAATGTGAGTATCCAGGAATCCTCTTATTCCTGTCTCTGCCCCTGAGCTCATCACAGGATCTCCAGTATGTGCAACATGTACTTTGATTTATGTGAAATTTGAGAATTCAAATTTGTATCCTTTTGTACTCACTGAACTTTCTCCCAAATCCTATCTGTAATTTAGTGATAACACTAAATATAGGGTCTTATTATGACATTTTCAATCAAAATTTGTTTGTGTTGATTCTTTTTTCTTTTCTCTTTAACCCTCTGCCACCTCTTGTGATCATCTCTGAAAACTCCTGTCCACCTTCATCGTTATTTCTTTTCCTTCCTCAGTTTCTCTCCTACATCTTCTTCTCCCCTTCTGGTTGCAAAGTTTATTCTCGTGTGTGTGTGTGTGTGTGTGTGTGTGTGTGTATGCAGGTGTGCAATAGAGCATAAAAATCTGAACTTCATATATAGAAGAACATGGAATATTTGTTTTTCTGAGGTTAGATCACATCACTTAAAATAATACTTTCCAGATTTATCTACTTTTGGCAGGATTTCTTTTTTCCTTATACCTGAACATCTGAATAGAATTTCACACACACACACACACACACACACACACACACACACACACACACTGTTCTTTCATCAGCATATAGGCCGAGTGAAATTGAATCACTTATCAAAACTGTTACTTTTGCCATGTTGGAGTCGATTCAATAAGGACATTGGGTTTCTGAGAAGCTTTAATGTTTCAGAAGACATTTTGCAACTTGCCCTTACTTCAATATCTCAAAGTGAAAATAGAAATTATCTAAATGGCTATAGAATTATTAGCAGGGTTTGATGGATTCAATGGTTGATTTCAAGCCATTTCCATTGGTAAACAAACTGGAATTTAAATTCAGAACTGATAGCTACATAGTATGTACATCACTTATTGAAAAGAAGAGTGGATAGAAAATCATACTAGAAGGCTAGAAAGATGGCTCAACGGTTAAGAACACTGGTTTCTGTTCTAGGGGATCTAGGCCTTGTAAGCATCTGTAACTTTAGTTCCAGGGGATATGGTTCTTCTTTCTGGCATCTTTGAGCAATAGGCATTCATGTGGTACACAAAGCACATCAAAATAACTCTTCATTATATCCATAGGTTTGTGAATCCAGTTTAAAAATCAGATATTTATACTCATATTTCCTTACAACAATGGCTGAAACATAAAACTACCTAGCAACCTAATGTTTATTAATGGTGTCTTAGTTAGTGTTGTTCTTTTTGAAACTACAATTCCCAGACTCCTCCTGGATTACGGACACCTGCGCATGCAGGTGTGTGCAGGTGATGGGACATTCTTCCAAGCCACCCCTGCGCTCTCCGATAAAAAGCAGGACTCGCCATGAGCTCGCCCCTTTTTCCCTATGCCCCCCCCATCCTTCTGTGTTGCACACCTTGTTCCTTACTGTGTGACCCCTCCCTATTAAAAGCACCCACGTGGGAGCCACGTGTCTGTGTCTGTTTCGCCGTGCGTGTTTGTCTGTCTCGTGTCCGTCCACACTCACCCGCTTTAAAGAACAACATTTTGGTGCCGAAACCGGGGAAAAGCCACCACTGCCTCCTGTCAGATCTGCCAAAAGTCAGATCCCAGGACCAAATACCGCAGTTTCCCTTTCCCCACTCACCAAGCCAGGGGCTCCCCTTCCAGGAACCAACTGGCAGCTGGATTTCCACTCATATGCCCCCAGTCAAAAAAATTAAATATCTCTTGGTTTTGGTGGACACAATGTCTGGATAGGTTGAAGCCTTCCCCACCTCCAACAAGAAAGCCCAGACAGTCTCTGATGTCCTTCTTCAATAGATTATTCCCTGGTTTGGACTCCCAACCTCTCTTCAGTCAGATAACGGCCCAGAGTTTACTTCACAGGTTTCTCAAAATTTATCAAAAGCATTTAAAATTCCCTGGAATTTCCACATACCATATCACCCCCAGTCTTCAGGTAAGGTAGAACGGACAAATCGCTCTTTAAAGGAAGCTCTCACCAAGATGTCACAGGAACTCCCCCTCGATTGGTGGTAAACTTCTGTCCCCTCGCCCTTCTCAGGTTTCGGGCTCTCCCAAAGGGCCCCCTTTTATTTCACCTTTCGAACTCATGTATGGGCGCCGGTTTTGACCCCCCCGCCTCTCATTGGGAACCTCTCCCCCTCCCTGACCACCTGCTCACTCCCCTTCTTTTCCACTTATGCTCACTTCTGTGGGACTTCGCTGATCACTCTCTACCTCAGCCTTGTACTAATGCATGTCCACCACCAATAAACATAGGGGATATGGTATTGCTTTCACCTCAGGTCAACGCCCTTCAACTCTTTCCCCCAAGTGGCAGGGCCCTTTCAGAGTAATTCTCCTAACCCCCACAGTTGCCAAGCTTAAAGGAATTCCTCATTGGATTCACTTGTCACATCTCAAACCGTTTACTCCTCCAGCTCAAGACAATCCCTCATACACGGTAACTCAAATGGGACCTTGCTCTCTTAAGTTCCAGAAGACTCTGGTCCAAGGAAAATAGAGGTTCTGTCCTCCACTCAACCTTTTTGTGCCAATATATTTTCCTTTCTCCTCTTTTTCTGAATTCCTAAATAACCATCCAGTTGTCGTTACAGATCATCAAATACGAAGTCAAGGGCTCAGGCGGTAAGCAGATTTTTAACAAAATTACTTGACATAACAGACACTTTCTTTAAGCTCCAGGATGCCAGCCTGCCCCAGTTAAGCAGACAAGACACAAGCGGACGGAATAAGTATCATTTAATTTTTTTTATCATTCTTAACCCCAGACCTCCTAAAAACTTCTCTTTAATCTCTCCTCTAATCTTCCAGACCTCCCCTTCAATTTTTTCCCTACTAATGCCATTTTTGCCTTCCAGCATCTTAACAATGACCCAGCTACTCAGGAAAGACCGGACAAATGTGATTTCTTCCAACCAACCACCTCTGGACGCCAGCGGACCAACGGGACACCGTCAAGATCGCCAGACAGGACATTGCTGCTCCCCCCTCAACGCCCAAAGCCAGCAGGAAGCAGTCACGAGAGACCAGGCTACGCCCCTATTCCCCTACCCCCCAATCTTTTTCTTTTTTTTTTAATTAATCAAAAATGGTGAAATGTTGTTCTTTTGGAAACTACAATTCTCAGACTCCTCCTGGGTTATGGACACCTCGCATGCAGGTGTGGGACATTCTTCCCAGCCACCACTGCGCTTTCCGATAAAAAGCAGACTCTCCATGAGCGTGCCCCTTTTTTCCCTATGCTCCCCCCATCCTTCTGTGTTGCATACCTTGTTCCTTACTGTGTGACCCCTCCCTATTAAAAGCACCCAAGTGGGAGCTGCGTGTCTGTGTCTGTTTCACTGTGCGTGTTTGTCTGTCTCGTGTCCTCTACACTCACCTGCGTTTAAAGAACAGCAGTTAGGGTTTTAATTTCTGTGAAAAGACACCATGACCACAGCTTTTATAAAGGAAAACATTTAGTTGAGGCTAGCTTACAGTTTCTGAGGTTTAGTCCATTATCATCATGGTGGAAATATATGGTGGAAAGCTGGCAGTCATGGTGCTGGAGAAGGAGGTGTAAGCCTTCCCACAGGGCAGGGTACCCTGCCCTCTCTTAAGGAGGGAGGGGGAAGGAGGAAGGGGAGTGGGAGAGAGGGAGGGGAATGGCAGGAGGAGAGGAAGTATAAATTTTTGAATGAAAAAATAAAAAAGAAGGTGGTGTAGGATGTGACGCACAATGCCTGTCTGTGCTCTATATGCTACCATACAGTTCCTGAGCTTCAGGCAAGGGGCTCGAGGTTGAAACATACGGAGACACACAGTCAGAGAGACAGAGACACAGACCTCTAGTCACTGGTAAGAAGGCCTTTATTCAATAGCACCATTGAGGCTTATATACCCAACAGTCACGTGGGTCAATAGGTAAAAACCTTATCTTCTGATCCTCAAGGCCAAGGCAACAAGTGCTCATGAAGCAGAGCTGGTAAACAACTTTGACACAGCTTTTAGTAACTCAAATAAGAAGGAAAGTAAAGATCTCTAGCAGAGAAGAGCAGCTGGAGGCCAGAACTCCAAATGGTCCCAACAGTAGGAGGTCCTTCTGTCTATGTGTTGCTTTCATTGGTTAATAAAGGAACTTCTTTGGGCTTATAGCAGAGCTGTAGGGGAACAGAGCTAGGCAGTAAAAACTACACAGAAGGCTGGGAGGAAGAGGTGGAGGGAAAGATGCTATGGAGCCGCAGTCAGAGTCAGACATGCTGGAATTTATTAGTTGGCCACGACCTCGTGGTCATATACAGATTAATAGAAATGGGTTAAATTAATATGTAAGAGTTAGCCAATAAGAAGCTAGAGCTAATGGGGCAAGCAGTGATTATTGGATTATTTGTTTTCTTGATGTCTATTTTTTTGAGTTCTTTATATATTTTGGAAAATCAATCTTCTGTTGGATGTGTGGTTGGTTAAAGGCATAATCCACGAACAATGCCACACCAGTTTGGAGTTATTAGGGTAGTATTTATTTAAAGAGGGAAAACTTATAGATCACGATCCCGGACAACAGCTCTCTGCACAACTAGAAAGGGAGTCTAGTCGCCAGACGAGCAGGAAGCCAAGAGAGCGCAGAGGAAGTAGAAGCTTTTTTGAATGGAGAGAAACCACGCCCCAATGGGCTGGTATCTCAGCAGCTATTGGTTGGAGGGGCTGAAAGACCACCCGCAACACCTCCCCCTTTTGTTGAAGTAAGAGAGTTCTAAACCTACTACGAAATTATATACAATAAGTACAAATATCCTATTCTAACTAGCTTAGGACTTGTATAATAAATAACTTGGCCAAGTCATGAGAGAAAAGTAACTATAGTTAAATAGTCTTCAAACCCCCATCAAAGATCTGAGAAGGGAAATAATGTTACCTGGGTAATTAGGAAGTTCAGTAAAACAACTTCCAAAACCTGCAACAAATCACAGGGACAACTAGCTACCTGGGCAACCACCCAAAGTCACATTTGCAGCGTTGAAGCAACCAACTTTGGCTAAGGCCTAACATAACTGACATACCATTTTCAAAAGGCAAGCAACTTTTCAAAACTATCTTACCCTGTCTTGGCAGGATATGACAGTCCTGTTTTATCCATTGATGCACGCTCTGTATCTCTGTCAGTGGTTGAGGTATGGGCATTTCTTTGCCCCAAGGCCAGTTCTGTCAAAAAGAAAGGCTCCAGGTGGAGTGTCTTTGGTGCTCAACATTCTCTCGGGAATAGAGCGGTGTTGCCAGGAGCAATTGTGTCTCACTACCACAAAACTCTGAGTTAGATTAAAGGCCATTTTCTACAGCTCTTTGAAGAGGTTGAAGATCATCTATCTATACTGAGTATAATCTCTATATATCTAAATAACCTAATTAGTCTAATTATAAATGGCAAACTTAGATGACTATTAATCTATATAATTCTCAATATCTATCTAACTTAAAGACTAAGACAATAAACATCTGTGTAACAAATGAGGATAATGACCTCCAAATATAAACAATGTACAAATATACATTGCAATATGGTAAATATTGATACAATATATATCAATACATAAAAAATATTTTAAACAGAGGTAGAAACATGCATGCATACAGTAGTCAATATAATATAATTTAACTTTGTATCAAGAATCAATACCAATATATTTGTCTAAAAATTGTAACTCACAATTACAAATCTATTATCCCATCACCCTCTTTTTTTTTTCCAAAATGATCCCTGAGCTTATAAAAATTCCTCCCCCAACTTCCCAATCCCTAAATGATGTCCCTAAACCCGGGGGCAAACTTTACTGGGAGAGGGACGTCGTCCTCTAGAATTACTTCCAGCTGTCATGGGGGTGACGTTCTTTCTGGGGGAACCTGTGAAAGGTAAAATGATGGTTAAATTTCAAGATCAATGTCTTTTAAAATTGCAAATAGTCTCTGAGTATTTTGTGGAGGTCTGGCCAGAATGTTGTACAAGATGTGCACCATTTCAGCTAACCAAGTTGGGATCTTCTTGTGCAGCTGGTACCCAAAACAGGTCTTGTAGTAGCACTATCAGTATCATGACATCATATCAACCAGGTAGAGTTGTTGTTGTGGGGCCCCATCTTCTTCCTGGAAACTTCAAATGTCACTTCAGAAAAGACTCATTGTTTATTGTAAAAAACTTAAACATTAATCATATAGACATATATAGGCATATAAATATATATATTCAGTGAAAGGCATGATAGATATATTCAATGAAAGGTATGATAGATATGAAGAAAAGCAAAGATGTTTTCTAAACTCATATTTCTTTCTGTCCCATATCACGGCTCTTGACATGAGACAGAAACTCCAGAAACTCTGGGTTTTTCTCTTACTAACAGGCTTGGAATTGGAGCGGGACTGAGCCAGAGTCCAACTTCAAAACTAGCTCTATAAATTTAGAAATATGGTTTAATGAGTGTTTTCCTGTGGAGATAAGAACAGAACCCTGCCCCCATTCTATATGTTTTTCTTACCACTTGTATGAATATCATCATTGTGGATGAGTTGTTATTTCTCCTTTCCAAGAGGTTTCTCCTCTTCAAATCGAAACTTTATTAATTTTGATGGTATCCACAATTTTTCTTCTCCTATGAAACAAGAGCAAAACCCCTTCCCCAACGTAGCACATCTCCTGGCTTCCATTAGAGGTCAGCACATCTTTGAAATAAATCGGTTGATTTAGTTCACAGACTTTTCCATTATCCAATGTCTTTCTGTTGCTGTCGTTCCTTTCTCATTAGCGTTAAGAAAAATTCAAGGTTAATAAAGCATTATGTAATCTATTTCTGGGGGTATTTTCGGTCCCTTTCTGTTTGTTCAGCATATCCTTTATGGTACGATTTGATCTTTCTATAACTACCTACCTGTAGGAGTTATTTTGTATACCTATAATGTTTTTATATTATAATAATCAAAAAAGCGTTTCATTTTCTTAGATACATATGCTGACCATTATCTGTCTTTATTTGTGCTATACCCATGATCATAACTTCCAATAAATGTGTGATTACTGAATCTCCTTTTCTAGCTCAGGCAGTAGCCCATTGAAAACCTGAATACGTGTCTATGGTCTGTGTACATATTTTAATTTACCAAACTCCATAAAGTGGAACACATCCATCTGCCAGATTTCATTTCTCTTAGTACCCTTTGGGTTACTCCCTGCAGATGTTTATTATAAAAAACAAGTAACATCTCTTTATAATGTCCTTAGCTTGTTGCCAAGTAATGGAAAATTCTTTCTTTAGGCCTTTACTATTGACATGATGCTTTTTATGAAATTCCGGGCCTGCAACACCTTCCAATCAATAATTGATCATCTCAGCGTTGCCTTGTGCTAGAACCAATTATGATTTTTCATCAAAAGCCTGTTCCTGATTATGTCTTGTACCTGATAAACAATGAAGTCAACTCTGTGTCATCTGTATAAATTCACGTTTCATTCAAGATAACTCTTTCTGCATATTGTGAATCTGTAACTATATTAAAGGTTCTTTAAAATCCCTTAGCACCATAAGAATGGCATATAATTCTGCCTTCTGGACAGAATTATAAAGGGCTTTGTTCCCACCTTACTCAATTCATCTACTTGTAACCTGCTTTCCCTGATTTATTTGCATCATATAATACGGGCTCCAGTTATTGGAGCATCACACTACAATTTTAGGAAGAATCCAAGAAGTTCTCTTTATGAGGTTAAGTCTACCACTTTTGGGATAGTTGCTATTAATTTCTCCCAAAAAATTACACAACTCTTTGCCACAGTTCACTTGTCTTCCCATAACTTTTTTATTTCTTCAGTAGTCAAAGGCACTATAATTTCTGCTGGGTCTATACCTGCTAGTTGTCGAAGTCTCAGCTTACCTTTTATAATTAATTCAAACTTTTTCCACATAAGTTTTTAATTTTTTACTTGGTTTATTGGGTATAAATATCCATTCTAAAATAATATCTTCCCTCTGCATTAGAATCCCTGTCGGGAGAGATTCTGGAGGGCAATATGACTAGGATGCAGCTAAGATTTGGGTTTCACCCTCTCCACATGTGCTTCCTGTAATTTTTCCTCAATCATTGTCAGTTCCTTTTCTGCTTCAGCTGTCAGTTTTTCTTGACTATTCAAATCTTTATCACCATCTAAGGTTTTGTTTAAATGAACTATTAATCGTTTATCCCAACAGCTGTTTAGACTGAAATGTCTCCCAACAATCTTTGGAAGTCATTAAGAGTCTTTAACGTCTCTCCTAATTTGTGCCTTTTGTGTTTTAATTTTCTCTAACCCTATTCTGTAACCTAGTAATTAATAAATTTCCTCTTTGAATCTTTTCAGGGGGCAATTTGTAATCCCCACCTGGGCAAACCTTCTTTACTTCTTCAAACATCCTTTCTAAAATATCTTTATTAGAATCTGATAATAAGATGTCATCTATGTAATGATAAATTATGGACTTGGGAAATTGTTTCCTGAATTATTTCCAATGGCTTACTTACAAAATATTGGCACAATGTAGGACTATTGAGCACTCCCTGTGGGATGTCCATTGATATCTCCTATTAGGCTGAAATTATTATAATAGCACCTAAGGCAAATTTTTCTCTATCCTTTTTTTTGTAGCGGTCATATGAAAAAACAATCTTTCAAATCAATAACTATAAGAGGCCATCTTTTGGTAATAGAGAAAGGCAAAAATTCCAGATTGTAGTGGGCCCATAGGTTGAATTCTTTGTTAACAGCTCTTAGATCTGTCACCATTCTCCATTTACCAGATTTCTTTTTACAACACCAGGAGAATTCCGGGCTGGTTGATTCATCAATATGGTGAGCATCTTTTGCTCTTGCACCACTGTTCCAATGCCTGCAATTTATCTTCAGCTAGAGGCCACTGTTTACCCATTTGGCTTCTCAGTTATCCATTTTAAAAGGTAGGGCTATTGTACCTCTAAAGGTTTGGTATTTGCTATATGTTCTTGTACAGCCTGAATGGCTGGTGACCTTTTCCATAATACCTCATCATATCTTTCCCATTACTGAGTTCCTGGAACTGCAGGAATGTTAATCTGGTATTCCATTGCTGTAACAGGTCCCGCCCCATAAATTTATTCAATATTGGCTATATATGGCCTTAGTCTTCCTTTTCCCTTCAGCCTATCATTCCACCCATCTTGTGCTTTGTTTTACACGAGATAGGGTTCCAATTCCCAAAACTAACATCTACCTCTTGAAGAGGCCAATTTGGATGCTAAGATTCTGGGTAATAATACCTACATCCGCACCTGTTCTAATAAGCCTTCAATAAAAAGTGCCATTTATACAGACTTTTAGCTTTGGTCTTTGGTCGTTAATAGAAGTCTGCCAAAATATACGTTTACTCTGTCCTACTGGGTTTTTACTCATCCTCCACCTTAATTCACCATTAACTATATTACTTTTTACAGCAGAAATTGGAGATTTTAGATTTCTTGGTGAGGCATGTTCTCCACTGTGACTGGGAATGACTGGGCCACTGTTGGCTTGGGGGCTGCGAGAGGCCCCTATTTCCCGATGGGATCGGTTTTGTTTGTCTGTTGTTGACCTGCATTTGTTGACCATGCCTTTACCCATCCCACATATACCTGAAGGCCTAGGTCCCCTATTTTTGTCATTCCCAAGATATTATTCCTAGAAATTCTGTGCCTGCAATCCCTTTTCAGATATCCTAATTTACCACAATTAAAACACCTGGCAGTTTGATGTCTCCTCATTGCTGTGGAAATCGCTTCTCCTACCCAAGATTCATCATTATAGCTAAATGTCTCAACATTCATCGTCTGCTGAATCCATTCATCCATAGGTGCTGATCTAACTTTAAAGGCCCAATTATCTTTTTGCATTCTATGTTTGCATTCTCAAACGCTAGAGATTCAAGAAGTATTCGTCTAGATTCCGGGTCTGTTACCCCTACATCCAACTTAATTAATCTTTGCAAAAAAGTCAGAGAAAGGGTTCTCTCTGTCTCTGCCTAATTCTGTATATGATTCAACCCTTTTTGCTGGATCTTGTATCCTATTCCAAGCATTTAAAGCTGCTTGGTGACACTAGATGCAGTACTTCACTCGTCATAAAGAGCTTGACCTGTGGATCAGCATATTCTCCTGCACCAAGAATTTGAGTCTTGAAACCCTCACACCTTTTGCTCTTCCTTGCTGTTCCATATGTTTGATTCTTCTCTGAAATATTCCAACATCAAGGAAGGTCCCTTATCTAAAACTGCAGACACTAACTGATGGAAATCATAGGGTAGCTCTAGCATTAGAAGCCCAAGTCCTTATCATTTCCTTTACATATGCATTTTGCAAGCCAAAATTAACAATAGGCTGTTTAATTTCTTTCAGATCATTCATTGCTATTGCATCCATCTAGCTTCTCTACTCCCTTTGAGCCTTTAGAAGTTGACGCTTTGTCAGAATTAATATAGGGTATGCCGCTAAAACCCTGGGTAAGCCAGTTCTAATAGCTGGTGTTGGCTTTGTATCCTGTCCTTGTGCCTTATTACTCTGTTCTCCAGTTCCAATCATTTTTTCAAGCATTTCAAGGTCTTTTTATTATTGTGTTTATTATTGCCTCTTTTGAATCCTGAAATCTCCTGAATCTCATAATCTCCTGAATCTCCTACCTGCATGAGTTCTTGAGAGTACCATAATCTTCCTAAATGATAGAATATTCAAAAAAAATACTAAACATAGTAACCAGTAAATTAAATTATCCTCATAGTCATATAAATTTTGCAGGATAGGGCCCATTGTATTGGTAGCCCAAACAGTGAAAGTCATATTAAACAAAAACTGCCATATTACCTATTATCCAGCTGCCTCGAACTCCCCGAAATCCACCTGTCTCTGCTTCCCGAGTGCTGGATTAAGGCGTGCACCACCACCACCGCCTGGCCGGCCTCGAATTCACAAATCCCCTTTCTCTGCCTCCCAGTGTATGCCACCACCACCTGTCTGGCCTCAGAGATCTCCTGCCTCTCTGGATATTATGGGCCTTAAGGCCAAGTGTATCTCGGACTCGGCACTGGGGCCTAAGTCACAACTAAGCCAGTGCGTGATTAAGTTAAACTGCTGGCTCCACGCAGCAAGAGCACAAGCTACAAGGCTGCCGCAAGGCCCTAAGCCCACATGGCCTCAAGGCGCAAGCCCCGGCAGGGGGGAGGGGGGGGCTCGCTGGCCAAGCTAACTTGCGGCTGGCAGCCGAGCGGGGGGGGTCCTAAAAAACGTTCGTTGGGCGCCAGTACTAATCCACAACAATTCCACACCAGTTTGGAGTTATTAGGATAGTATTTATTTAAAGAGGGAAAACTTACAGATCACGATCCCCCCAGCTCTCTGCACAACTCGTCGTGAGTCTTCGCCAGATGAGCAGGAAGCCACGGAGGAAGTAGAAGCTTTTTGAATGGAAAAACCACGCCCCCAATGGGCTGGTATCTCAGCAGCTATTGGTTGGGGGGCGGAAAGACCTCCCGCAGCAG
>CAWTZC010000229.1:0-33957 GCA_963919715.1 Microtus obscurus | reverse complement strand
TGCCGTTCCTTGGGAAACTACAGCTCCCAGAATCCTCCAGTACCTGTCCACAGGTGCTCACGGATGTGAGGTCACCTTCCCAAAATACCCCCGCGGCCTCCGTTAAAAAGACCACCACGAGACTCACTCGCCCCTTCCTCTTCGCTCCCCCTTCTTCCCTCCCCCCCCATCCTTCTGTGTCTCACACACCTGGTTCCTTATTGTGTGACCCCCTCCCCTATTAAAGTACCCGCGTGGGAACTGCGTGTCTGTGTTTGTCTCCGCCGTACGTGTCCGTTCGTCCCGCGTGTTCACCCACCTCCCCTGCTGGCATCCCGCCAGCATCCCTCCGGCCCTTGCTGGCATCCCGCCAGCACCCCTCCGTACTTCCCTCCGTTTTTGGAACAACATCCCTCCGCTCCCTTCTACCCCTCCGTTCCTTTCTTTTTTGGAACAACATATTGGTGCCGTTAAGACTCGGTGACTTCCGTCCCGGGCCCCCTCTATCTGAGGCCTCGCCTCCGGGCTTCCATCGTCTCCCGGAGTCTTGGGCCTCCGCCCGGACGAAGCCGCAACCGGGGCCTACAGCCACTTCCGCGTCCTTCCGCCACAGACAGCTAATCCGTGAGTTTGACCGCGTTCTACCCGCCCCTGGTTAACGCTGATTCCGCCTTATTCTCTTTTCTTTCCTTTTCTTCCTTCTCTCTTTTGCGCGGGCCTGCAATTACAGGCACCTATCCGGCTTTACGCCTATCCGGCTTTTTAAAAGCCCACCGGTCTCGCCTATTTGCGAGCACCTAAGAAATCCGGCTTAATCTTCTCTCCGCCTGGCTAAAATTTTTTCCTATCGCTAGGCTAGAGTCGATTTTGCCTACCGCGGCCTCCGGAATCTTGGGGACGCCCTCATTCCGAGATTGCCGTGTCCACGGGCACCTCTCTTGTGCTCTATCCAGGCGAATCTACCGTTAACCATGGGATCCAAACCCCTAAACCCATCTCCAAATTCTCCGCTCGGTCAACTCTCACGTTTTTCCACTATCAGGCGGCGGAAGCAATTAACAGTTAAAATGACGTCGGACCCCTCTCCTGTCTCCCCCCGCCCAACCCCCGCTTCCTCGGTTTTCCAGAGCACCCCGGCGATGCCTCTCAGATTCCAACCCCGCCTCCTGCAATCTCTAAGTTTCTCTTCCTTCCGCATGGTTCCAGACGCCAAAAGGAATCATTTAAGTCTCTTCCCCCGGGGAAGCCTCTAACCGGTCCATTCTTGCTCCCCACCAGCGCAAACAGCTAGTGGTTTCCTTTTGAAGCGTTGGATACGCGCCCCTGCTCTTGGACTGACTGCCCCTTCCCGCAAGAGCCCCTCATGAATATTCATTCAACAGGTCTCACAAGCAGCGGGGAGGCCTTTCTCGCCTCAGGCTGCAAAAAGCAGCCAGATTAAAGCACCTCCCCCTGGATATCCCAAAGCCTCTTTAGGCTCCAGCCATCACTCACTAACCACCACTCTTCGCTTGTTTAGCCTCCTGCCAGCAGAGTTCAATTCCCCAGGATTTTCACACACCTTATTACCCTCAGACCCCAGTCTCCAGGTAAGGTAAAACGGACTAAGGGCACTTTAAAAAGCCCCCATCAAGATGTCACAGGAACTCCATCTGGATTGGGTAAGACTTCTGCTCCTTGCCCTTCTCAGGCTTCGGGCTCTCCCAAAGGGCCCTTTCCCAAATGGCAGGGTCCTTTCAGAGTAATTCTTCAACCCTCACAGCTGCCAAGTTTAAAGAAATCCCTCACTGGATTCACTTGTTGCACCTTACATCTATTTCCACAGCCCAACTTAATCTTTCTGTGCTAATACACCCTCCTTCAGAATCCCTCATTGGATTCACCTGTTGCACACACCCTCCTTCAGAATCCCTCATTGGATTCACTTGCTGCACCTGTAAATCCATTTCCACGGCTCAACTTAACCTTCCTATGCCTAATATACCCCCCTTCAAATCCCTAACAGTTGTCGTTACAGATCATCAAACGGAAAGCCAAGGTCTTGGGTGGTAGCAGACTATTACCTGACATAACATAGAAATCAGGTCAGTCATTGATTTTTCCTAAGACACTCTTTTAAGCTCCTGAAGCGGACAAAAAACAAGCGGATCATTAATGGGAATAAGTATCATCTCTTTGTCTTCTGCTCTGAATGTCACCTCTTCTGCTCGCAGGCTGGGGCTCTCCCTTTCCGCCTCCCCATGCTCAGTCACTATTCACCTGCCCTCCCCCACCCACAGAGTACTCTCTATTCTCTTGTCCTGTCCCCAGCTCTGTTCTGTATTTTCCTCATTAATGGAAATAAGTATCATCTCTTTGTCTTCTGCCCCAAATGTTGCCTCTTCTGTCCTGTCCCCAGCTCTGTTCTGTATTTTCCCTCTGTACTTCCTTTCCCTATTGGCCTGGATCACTCCCTCTTTCAGGCTTGTCATGACCAGCTTGTGCCATTCTGTATCCTAAAGTATGCCCTGTGCGCTCTCTTGACACAGGCCATCACTTTTTCTTCCACTTCTCGTCATCTTCCCTCTACCGATAACCCCTACCCCCCAATTTTTTCTTTACTAATGCAGCTTTTGCCTTCCAGCGTTTGCCACTGAAGCCAACAAGATCACCACACAGAACACCGGACGATTAATCATCCCAACACGCCAGCGGACCACCGGATACTCCCTGGACCCCTCAACGCTTAATCCCAAGATGCCAGCGGATCACCGGACACCCCCTAAACCCCACAACGCCCAAAGCCAGCAGGAAGCAGTTACAAGAGACCGGGCGACGCCCCTATTCCCTACCCCCCTCAATTTTTCTTTTTTAATTAACCAAAGATGGTGAAATGCCGTTCCTTGGGAAACTACAGCTCCCAGAATCCTCCAGTACCTGTCCACAGGTGCTCACGGATGTGAGGTCACCTTCCCAAAATACCCCCGCGGCCTCCGTTAAAAAGACCGCCATGAGACTCACTCGCCCCTTCCTCTTCGCTCCCCTTCTTCCCTCCCCCCCCATCCTTCTGTGTCTCACACACCTGGTTCCTTATTGTGTGACCCCCTCCCCTATTAAAGTACCCGCGTGGGAACTGCGTGTCTGTGTTTGTCTCCGCCGTACGTGTCCGTTCGTCCCGCGTGTTCACCCACCTCCCCTGCTGGCATCCCGCCAGCACCCCTCCGTACTTCCCTCCGTTTTTGGAACAACATCCCTCCGCTCCCTTCTACCCCTCCGTTCCTTTCTTTTTTGGAACAACAGCTCCCTCCTTCCACTGAGTGGCTCCTGAGAATCAAACTCAGGCTCTCAGATTTGGTGGCAAGCACCTTTACTGCTGAGCTGTTTTGCTGGCTTTAGCACGTTGGGGTCCCTGGTGTATGCCATTATGCCTGGCTTTAGCATGTGCGTCAGTTGCTATAAAATCCTGAATGTCGCTGGGAGACTTTCAAGTCTGCAAGTGCTTTCCATGTATGTCACAGCACACCATCACCTGTGTCACAGTACAAACTGGGAGTGTGGAGCAGGGGACAGCCACAGCCACAATTATTCTGTCTGTGGGCTTATGTATGATCTGCATGGATACTTTGCTTTCTGTAAGGTGCAAATGTCACCCCAAATACATTGCCCCAGAATGTTGACTAAGAAAGAAACAGAAAGGGGCAGAGAAGCCAACCACAAAAACATAACATTCTCACTGGAGCCTGAGTTCCAGAAATAACTTCGATAGCCAAAGAACAAATGATTGCAAGGAAAAACATGCATTCAGCCTCCGCTTGGGCTGGTCCCCATGCTTTGGAGAACTTGAGGCCCAAGTTGTAGGCATTTGGACATAATGGATGCCATGGAGACGCTCTGTGCTGAAACATTAAAAAGAATCCACTTCCTTAGAACTGAACAGCAACCCCTAGCCGACAGGAGTGCTTGGTGAGGACAGAAATAGCTTCCGTGCTCCCGAGGGCTTTCTGCTTCTCCCTTCCATTATTCGCCATCTTCACAGCTCACCTCGCCTATTTACGTAAAATGGGGACTCCAGACGCCAGGCAGCCCAGCCTCCCCAGCCTGCGCAGCCCCCTCCCCCCGTGAAAGGGAGGCTATATAACTTGTTTTCAACCGTGCAGACGGTAGAAGATTCACATGTTCAGGCTGGTGAGCTTCCTGGACAGAATTTGAAAGTGTTCATCTGAAGTTTATCCAGACAGGAAGCCCAGCTGAGAGCAGAAAGGAGCCAGGCTCCCAGGGGAGGAAGGCCAAGAGAGACCCACTTGGCCAGGGCAGATCTGAGCATGCCACTCCCATCAAGGAGGCTCCAGACCTTCGCTTGACTTAGGAGGTTCCTGGTGTGGGTGACAATATTAGGAGTGCTTACTGGCTCCCATGACTGTGTCAGAAGCCACCCTGGCACTGCCAGGTCTAGACACTCTGGTGCTCAGGGACCTGAGGTTGCCGCAAAGAGCTGGGTAAAATGACCACCACCCTATGGCTCTGATGGGCTTGATGGGAGAGGCTGTTGTCATTCCTGTTGCTGGGGCCCTGCTGGGGCTGCTCCTGAACATCCATGTAGCTGTTTGGCATGTTGTTCTGGTGGCTCTGCCTGTCACATGGGGCTTGACTCCTTGATAAAGCTCCCTAAGAGAACTGGCAGACTTGAGTGGTTTTTCTGACATGGTCTCTTGATCATACAACCCATCTGTATCAACACCATTTCCAGCCCATTGGTACTCGATGGAAGAAGACACACAGTTCATCTCTCAGTGTGTGTAGTGGGGGGGCCTGAGCAATTGAACTACACAAAGCAGACATATGTATCCCACACAACCTTATACGATGTATTTTACTATTATAATTCTCTGTGTTTTATAGATGAGGAACTCTAGATTCAGAGCAATAGGCCACACAGCTATTAGGTGCTTGGGGAAAGTGTCTCCAGGCATCTGCTCCCTGTGTTAAGCTTTGGTGTTTTAACGGCACTAAACGGTGCCTCATGTTGGTCATTGTTGGGAACTGCAGACCCTCACACCATGAACTTTCTGCGACTCCCCGCTGCCAGAGTCAACAACTTGTTTTCCTGTGCTTGAAGCTGCTCTGGGCACGAGACCCTCATGAGTTCCTGAAGGCAGGGGTGTGGTTTTTCGTGAGCTTGCAGCTGAAAAATCCCAAGAGCTAGGCATGGCCATTAGTCAGGGAGAGCTCTATATAAGCTGCCCTGGAACACAATAAAATGGGCATTCTTGTTTTAAGAATGACCTGTGTTTTTGTCTCTGTGTGTGTGTGTGTGTTTCAATCTCCAGTCCCTTGCCCAACTAGCGAACCGTCCCGGGTGCAGGCGCCACAGGTCATGGCACTGTTTTGTATTTGGGAAACTCCACCCATCATAGAATGTTAGAATGTGAAGTGTAAATAAAGTATTCTGACAGCCCCTTTACAATTTGGACACTGGCCTTTGGTGTAGTCATTGCCTTAGGCAGAGCATCGTTTTGGGTGAGGTTATCTCAGAGGAAGTCTGGGCCACTACCAGGTAGCCTGGACCATGTCAGAATGGCACAATGCTGAGGGGGACTATGGTGACTTCTGTGAGGTTGAAAAACAAGGGAACAGATGGGCCATTTCATTAGCCAGGCAGTGGAGGCTGAGCTTCCTGTCCATTTTGGGCACAGGGAGTCACAGAGAGCCTTTGTGGCTGGGACAGATGCTGTTCCCCATGATCCCAGCTAGGCAGAACAAAGTGCAGGGCAAAGCTGGATCCTTAACCAGGACATGGAGGAGACCAGGCAATACCAGCTGGGGGAAGCCAAGATGGAGTTACAGACCCTAGGGGAGTAACTATGGGGGAATTATTCTTCCTTAATCCTTTCCTCTTTTTTAAGTGTAATGTTCTAGAAAGGGACCTAGACCAGAGGATAGATGAAACAGGGCAAAATCCCTACCTTGTATGGAAATTGTTGATGTACACAGAGAATCATCTAACTGGTAACCACAGTCAGTTTGAGTAGAACTCTAAATGCCTCCCCACCTGTTCTCTCCTCTTTTCTGTAAGGGTAGCGCCTCGGGTGGGACAGCCCTTTCCCTGGCTCCCTTGCAGCTAGGTTGGCCAGCAGGATACTTCAGGCTTTCAGGTCCTGTTTCTAAGATGATAACTTGATTTTTCCTCTTCTTTTCCACAGGCAGGGAGATGGTGACAGTTTGAGCAGATGGCTCAAACAGAGATGGAAGTTACTCACTAATGAAGTCTTACTAGTTTATTTCCTTGGTTATTATTGGCAGGGTAGCCTTTTAACCTTCAACTAATAGTGTCCCGAACAGGAGGGCTCCCTGGTAAATGTTAGTTAGAGTGGCTTTGTCTTATGTGGCCAAAACTGATAGAGTTGGTAAAATAAGCAGAGCCTGACTTCTTCTACTCTTTGCTTCCAGAATGTCTCTGTCTGGGAAAAAAACCTGGGTTAGTGTTGCCAGAAAAAATATAGTAGACCCACTTGAACTCGCATTTCAGATGGGTGTAGTTTTTCTTTTAGTATAAATATTTTGTGTGCTATTTGGGATGTTTCTGTGCTGTTTTTTCATTATTAATCTGTATTCCCATTTAATTGAGGCATCCTGTATTTTTATTTGCAAAATCTGGCATCTCCAGTCTGTATTCAAGTTCCTGAAGGACCTGAAGAGTTAAACTCCCATCTAACGCTATTCTCTCTTCATCTACAGTGTTTCACACAACAGGAGCTCAAGGGAAAAGCAACTTATGCCTCTGGGAGAACGATGATAAACTAGGCAAGGATCGGCTGACATTTGAAACCAATAAAGTCTCACAGTTGTGCATTCTTTTGACACTTTTAATTTGTCATGATCAAAGATAATTGGCGTTTCCATTCTTCCACACCTTGGATAGGTCACATGCTGATTTGGGTGAGTGCAACAAATTCCAGCAATGCTTTTCATTTTCTCAGGTTTGAAGAGCACAGATTTCACAAACAGAAGTTTTACAGATGATGGAAAGCAATCCCTTCGATGCTTCCAATTTAAAAGTCATATGGAGGGCTGGAGAGGTGGCTCAGAGGTTAAGAGCAGTGCCTGCTCTACCAAAGGTCCTGAGTTCAATTCCCAGCAACCACATGGTGGCTCACAACCATCTGTAATGGGGTTTAGTGCCCTCTTCTGGCCAGCAGGCATATAGACAGAATATTGTATACATAATAAATAAATAAATATTAAAAAAAGTCAATGGATTTTAAAATAGGGAAATCTTATAAGACCTTGGCACTGTACCCTGTCACTGCTGGGAATGGAGTCACTCTGGGAGCTGAAGACCTTGAACCATGGCCTATTTTCAGGTTCTGTCTTCTGTCAGCCTTTCTCTGAGTTTTTATTGAAATTCTTGGCCTTGGCCTGTGGTCCTTTCCTGGTATCCTCTACCTTTTCTACTGTTATTCTGCCCATCCTCTTGACTGAGGTCATGGTGCCCTGGCTCGGCTGCTTCCTGGGAGGGCTTCACTGCAGAGGATCACAGCTGGCGTGTACCACAGACACCTCTTTTTCTCAGGAGTGTAACACAAAGGGGCCTGCTTGTTGGGGTTTATTATGTTGAGGCATGTCCCTAGTATTCCTAATCTCTCCAGGGCTTTTCTTGTAAAGGGATGTTGGATTTTTGTCAGAGGCCATTTCTGCACCTAGTGAGATGATCATGTGGCTTTTTCTTACTTAGTTCATATGGTGGATTACATTTGTCAATTTACATATGGTGAACCATCCCTGCATCTCTGGGATGAAGTCTACTTGATTGTGGTGGGCTATCTTTTTGATGCATTCTTTGATTGGACTTACAAGTATTTTATTGAGAAATTTTGCATCTATGTTCATAAGGGAAGTTGGTCTGTAATTCTCTTTCTTTGTTGGGTCTTTATGTAGTTTGGGTATCACAGTTACTGTGGCTTTGTAAATTGTATTGGGAAATGTTCATTCTGTTTCTATTTTTTAAAATTTTTGGGGTTTTAAATTTTTTTTAAACTTTTTTATTGTTTTTATTGAGTTATACATTTTTCTCTGTTCCCCTTCTTCCCTCCTCTTCTACCCTTTTCTGTGATCCCCATGTTCCCAATTTACTCATAAGATCTTGTCTTTTTCTCCTTCCTATGTAGATCCATGTATGTCTCTTTTAGGATCCTCTTTGTTGTCTAAGTTGTCTGGGGTTGTGGACTGTAGGCTGGTTTTTCTTTGCTTTATATCTAGAAGTCACTTGTGAATGAGTCCCCAAATTATATTTGTTTTTCTGGGTTTGGGTTATCACACTTAATATGTTTTTTTCTAGATCCATTTGCCTGAAAATTTCAAGATGTCATTTTTTTTTAACCATTGAGTAGTACTCCATTGTGTAAATGTACCACCTTTTCTTTATCCATTCTTTGCTTGAGGGATGTCTAGGTTGTTTTCAGGTCCTTGCTATGACAAATAATGCTGCTATGAACATAGTTGAGCACATGTCCTCAACTATGTTCATAGCAGGCATGGTTGAACATCCTTTGGGTATATACCCAACAATGGTATTGCTAGTTCTTGAGGTAGATTATTTACCAATTTTCTGAGCAATCACCATATTGATTTTCAAAGCAGATGTACTAGTTTGCACTTGCACCAGCAATGGAGGAGTGTTCCCCTTATTCCACATTCTTTCCAGCATAAGTTGTTATCAGTGTTTTTTATCTTGGCCATTCTGATAGGTGTAATATGGAATCTCAGAGTTGTTTTGATTTGCATTTCTCTGATGGTTAAAGATTTTGAGCATTTCTTTAAAGGTTTTTCAACCATTTGAGATTTGTCTGTTGAGAGTTCTCTGTTTAAGTCTGTACCCCATTTTTTAATTGATTTGTTTTTTTTTTTTGTTGCCAAGTTTCTTTGAATTCTTTGTATATTTTGAAGATCAGACCTCAGTCTGACGTGGGGTTGGTAAAGATCTTTTCCCAATCTGTAGGTTGCTGTTTGTCTTGTTGGCCATGTCCATTGCTTTACAGAAGATTCTTAGTTTCAGGCGGTCCCATTTATTAATTGTTTCTCTCAGTGTCTGTGCTACTGGAGTTATATGTAGGAAGTGGTCTCCTGTGCCAATGCATTCAAGTGTATTTTCCACTTTCTCTTCTATGATGTTCAGTGTAGTTGGTTTTATGTTGAGGTCTTTGATCCATTTGGACTTGAGTTTTGGGCATGGTGATAGAGATGGACTTATTTGCAATCTCCTACATGTTGATATCCAATTATGCCAGCACCATTTGTTGAATATGTTTTCTTTTTTCCATTTTATAATTTTAGCTTGTCAGCAATCAGGTGTTCATAGGTGTGTGGATCCAGGTCTTTGATTCGATTTTATTGGTCCTCTGGTCTGTTTTCGTTATTGTAGTTCTATAGTAGAGTTTGAAGTCAGGGATTGTGATGCCTCCAGAAGTTCCTGTATTGTATAGGATTGTTTTGGCTAGCCTGAGTTTTTTGCTTTTCCATATGAAGTTGAGTATTGTTCTTTCAAGGTTTGTGAAGAATTTTGCTGGGCATTGCATTGAATCTGTAGATTGCTTTTGGAAAAAAATGCCATTTTAGTATGTTAATTATACCTACCCAAGAGCACGGGAGATCTTTGCATTTTCTGTTGTCTTCTTCAGTTTCTTTCTTCAAAGAAACTGGTTCTTGTCATATAAGTATTTCACTTGTTTGGTTAGAGTTACCCCAAGTTGAGTTACTCTTATATCCTGCTATATTACTGAAGGTGTTTTGAATTATTGGAGTTCCCTGGTAGAATTTTGAGGTCACTTATGTATACTATTATATTGTCAGCAAATAGTGAGAGTTTGACTTCTTTTTTCCTGATTTGTAACCCCTTGATCTGCTTTTGTTGTCTTATTGCTCTTGCTAGAACTTCAAGAACTATATCGTATTCATATGGAGAAAGTGGACTACCTTGTCTTGTTCCTGTTTTCAGTGGGATCACTTTGAGTTTCCCTCTATTTATTTTGATGTTGGCTGTTGGTTTGCTGTATATTGCCTTTATTATGTTTAAGTATGTTCCTTGTATCCCTGCTCTCTCCAAGACTTTTTATCATGAAGCAATGTTGAATTTTGTCAAAAGTTTTTCATCATCTAGTGAGATGATCATGTGCTTTTTTTCTTTTAGCTTTTTTATATGGTGGATTGTGTTGATAGATTTTCATCTGTTGAACAATCCCTGCATCTCTGGGATGAAACCTACTTGGTCATAGTGAATGATTTTTCTGATGTTTTCTTGTATTCAGTTTGCCAGTATTTTATTATTTTTGCATCAATGTTCATGAGTGAGATTTGTCTGTAATTCTCTTTCTTAGTAATGCCTTTGTGTGGTTTGGATTTAAGGGTAATTGTAGCTTTGTAAAAAGTGTCGCCTCTGTTTCTATTGTGTGAAACAATTTGAGGATTATTGTTAATAATTCTTCTTTGAAAATCTTGTAGAATTCTGTGCTGAAACCATCTGGTACTGAGTTTTTTTTTTTTTTTTTGGGATGGGAGCCTTTTTGATGACTGTTTCTATTTCCTTAGCAGTTATAGGTCTATTTAATTTGCTTATTTGGTCTTGGTTTAGTTTTTGTTAAGTGAATTTTATCCAGAAAATTGTTCATTTCCTTTAAGTTTTCCAATTTTGTGGAGTACAGGTTTTTTTTTTGTTTGTTTGTTTTTGTTTTGGTTTTTCGAGACAGGGTTTCTCTGTGGCTTTGGAGCCTGTCCTGGAACTAGCTCTGTAGACCAGGCTGGTCTTGAACTCAGAGATCCGCCTGCCTCTGCCTCCCGAGTGCTGGGATTAAAGGCGTGAGCCATCATTGCCAGGCGAGTAGAGGTTTTTGGTGATTTTCTTGATTTCCTCCATGTCTGTTGTTATGTCCCCCCTTTTCACTTCTGATTTTGTTAATTTGGATATTCTCTGTCTGCCTTTTGGTTAGTTTGGCTAAAGGTTTATTTTGTTGATTTTCTCGAAGAATCAACTCTTTGTCTCATTGATTCTTTGTATTGTTTTCTTTGTTTCTATTTTGTTGATTTCAGCTCTCAATTTGGTTATTTTCTACTGTCCAAAGCTCTTGGGTGAGTTTGCTTCTTTTTGTTCTAGAGCTTTCAGGTGTCCTGATAACTCATTAGTGTGGAATTTTCTGGCTTCTTTATGTAGGTATTTAGTGCTATGAACTTTCCTCTTAATACTGTTTTCATAGTGTCCCATAAATTTGGATATGTTGTGTGGTCATTTTCATTGAATTTTAAGAAGTCTTTAATTTCTCCCTTTATTTCTTCCTTGACCCATTGGTGATTCAGGTGAGCATTGTTTAATTTCCATGTGTTTGTGGGCTTTCTGAAATTAGTGTTGCTTTTGAATTCTAACTTTTTAGCCATTGTGATCTGATAAGATACATAGGGTTATTTTAATTTTTTTATATTTGTTGAGGTTTAGTTTGTAGGTGTTCAGTTTATGAGAAGGGGTGCTGAGAAGGAGATATAAACTTTTGTGTTTGGATAGAATGTTCTATAGATGTCTGTTAAGTCCATTTGAGTCATGACATCTGTTTTCTTATTTCTCTGCTAGGTTTCTGTCTGGCAGACATGTCCAGTTGTCATAGTGGGGTGTTGAGGTTTCCCACTACTAGTGTGTGGGACTTATTGGGTGATTTAAGCTTTAGTAATGTTTCTTTTACATATGAGAGTCTCATTGTGTTTGGAACACAGATGTTCAGAATTGAGATTTTCTCTTGATGGATTTTTCCTGAGACAACCATGTCCTTCTTTGTCTCTTTGGATTGATTTTAGTTTGAAGTCTATTTTGTTGGATATTAGGATAGCTATACCTGCTTGTTTCTTAGGTCCATTTGATTGAAAAAAATTTCTCCAACCTTTTATTCTGAGATGATGTCTGTCTTTGAGGTTGAGTTGTATTTCTTGTATGCAGCAGAAGGATGGATTCTGTTTTTGTATGCAGTCTGTTAGCCTGTGTCTTTTTATAGGTGAGTTGAGTCCATTTATATTAAGGGATAATAATGACCAGCAGTTGCTAGTCCCTATTACTTTAGTTTTTGTTGTTGGTGATCCTGTTGTGTTTGTTTTCCCCTTCTTCAGGATTTGCTGCTGTGAGATCACCTATTGTCTGTGTTTTTGTAGGTGTAGCTAACTTTCTTGGGTTGGAGTTTTTCTTCTAGTACTTTGTGTAGGGCTGAATTTGTGGCTAGGTATTGTTTAAATCTGGTTCTGTCCTGGAATATCTTGTTTTCTCTGTCTATGGTGATTGAAAGTTTTGCTGGGTATAGTAGTCTGGGCTAGGATCTATGATCTCTTAATGTCTGGATAACGCTTGATCAGGACCTTCTGGCTCTCATTGTTTCCTTTGAGAAGTCAAGTTTAATTTTAATGGTTCTGTCTTTATATGTTACTTGACCTTTTTCCTTTGCCACTCTTAATATTCTTTCTTTATTCTGTATGTTTAGTGTTTGGATTATTATGTGATGAAGGAAATTATTTTTTGGTCTAGTCTATTTGGTACTCTGTAAACTTCTTGTACCTTCATCTATTTCCTCATCGTATCTTCAATGCCTGAGATTCTGTCTTCCATCTCTCGTATTCTGCTGGTTATGCTTGCATTTGTGCTTCCTGATAATTTTCTCATGATTTCTGTTTTTATAATTTCCTTGGTTTGTGTTTTCTTTCTTGTCTCTATTTTGGTTTTCAAGTCTTTAATTGTTTCTTTCATCTGTTTTATTATTTTTGCTTGGTTTTCTTTAAGAGATTTGTTGATTTCTTCCAATTTTTTATTTGTCTTTTTCTTCATTTCTTTCAGGGAATTTTTTATTTCCTCTTTAACCTAAAGTTATCTTTCAGTTCGTTTTCTTCTGCTTCATTTGTGTTGGAGTGTTCAAGTCTTGTTGTTGTAGAGCCACTGTACCTCCCTTGCCCACAGAGCCTGTCTGAAAAAATGCTGTTACCAAGTAGCGCTCTTGACTCCCATTTTTATGGATCTTGAATCCTTTTTTTTTTTAATACTTTCTTAGACATTATATGGAAAATCTTGCCCCATGCTGGTTTGCCAATATGTTGGGGGTGGCTGTTTGTTTGTTCCCGACTGCCCAGAACCAAAATAATCACTCAGAAACTATATTATTTAAATCACTGCTTGGCCAATCAGTTAAGTGTATTGCTAGATAGCTCTGATATCTTTGGTTAACCCATTTCTTTTTTTTTAAATTTATTTATTTATTATGTATACAATATTCTGTCTGTGTGTATGCCTGATGGCCAGAAGAGGGCACCAGACACCATTACACATGGTTGTGAGCCACCATGTGATTGCTGGGAATTGAACTCAGGACCTTTGGAAGAGCGGGCAATGCTCTTAACCTCTGAGCCATCTCTCCAGCCCCTGGTTAACCCATTTCTATTCATCTGTGTATCACCACATGGCTGTGGCTTACTGGAAAGGTTCTGGTGCATCTGTCTCCAGTGGGGCTACATAGCTTCTCAGTGACTCTGTCTTCTTTCTCCCAACATTGAGTTTAGTTCTCCCGTCTAACTCTATTCTGCCCTACCACAGGCCAAAGTAGTTTCTTTATTCATTAACGACTAAAAGCAACCCATATACAGAAGGACTTCCCACATCACTTATTGGAATTGTGGGTAAGATAAAATAATGAGTGGGGTCAAGGAAGTTTGAAGGGGGAGATATGTGTGACCAACAGCAGAAGAGGGCAGAGAGTAAATGGAAGGCCACAGCAGATGGTCTGCTGTAGAGCTGGGGATGAGACTGGGGGATTAGATTTGGGGAGTGGAGAGAGAGGTGAAGAACTGCAGTCAGTCAACCTGCTTTCCCGGCTGGACTGAAGGCTGCATCCTTTAAGGCCGGGGTCCAGACTGCATCCTTTATGGCTGGGGTCCAGACTGTATCCTTTAAGGCCAGGCTCCAGACTGCATCCTTTAAGGCCGGGGTCCAGACTGCATCCTTTAAGGCCGGGATCCAGACTGCATCCTTTAAGGCTGGGGTCCAGACTGCATCCTTTAAGGCCAGGGTCCAGACTGCATCCTTTAAGGCCAGGGTCCAGACTGCATCCTTTAAGGCCGGGGTCCAGACTGCATCCTTTAAGGCCAGGGTCCAGACTGCATCCTCCTGGAACACAGATTTATATGGGCTGTAGAATGACCAGCACAGCATAGTTCCTGCTCTCTTGCCTAGCTGCCAGCCCACATTAAGTGATACCCAAATGGATGAAGACGTGGAGGGGCACTGCAGCAGCATTTCATGGGATTTTAATGGAACCCTCATTCTTCGAGGATCCTGGATGAAAGGAATATAATCATATATTTGGTTGCCCAAATGGTAAAATGTCAGACAGGTTAATTACCTTAGAGACATGAGGGCATGCTGCGAGAATCTGAAGCACATTCCCCTGATGCTCTTCAAATAAACCAGGAGCGAAAGGATGAGGCCAAAAGAACCAGAGACAGATCTCTAAGTGGCGAGAGAACCTCTTCCAGGGTGTCTGAAGCAATTTCAAGGCACAAACATTTTGATGTCTAGACAGTGCTTTGGGTGCTGTGGAGTCCACTGTGCACCTGGCCCTCTGTGCCCACCTGGGGTCTGGTCAGTGTCCAGTGACTTAGTCTCCACCTCTGGGCTTCCCCAAGTATGCCCTTGCCATTTCTGATGAGTAACTCTGAACTCAGTGCTGCAGCACCCCTGAAATAGCGTCTCATTTTCCAGCTCAGGGGCGAAGCTCAGCTTTCCCTTGAAAAGCCTTCCACATGTCCTCTGGAGTTAAGAGAAAGAAGAGGGTTTCTTGAGGACTGAGTGATGTTCTTTGAGATTTTGTGGCAGAGCTACAGCGTCAGTCTCCCTGGCAATGGCAATTTCTCAGAATTTAAGGAAAGCAACTTCTTTTGCCTCTGTGGCTCTTCAAGCAGTAACAGGTGACACGATGCTTGCTTTAAAGAGAGGAGAATGACATATCTCATTTTATCCCTCCAAATGCCACACCAAAGCAACAAGAAGAATAAGTAGTGATTATACACACTTTTCTTCATTAAGCAGGAGTTGTATAATTTGTGGGTAAAACATGGAAGATTATTCCAAGGGGTCTGATGATGCCAGCATGAGCTTGACAGGAGTCTCAAAGGGAAGAAACTCGTCGGTTAAGTAGTTTGAGGTAATCTCTAAGAATAGAAGGGTTCATATCTCCAATATGAATAAAGAAACCTTTACCAAGATAATTACCATAAAAGGTTCGAGAACCTTTCCGAGATGAAAATGTTGGCCACACCCACAAAGGAATAATATTTCAGACATCTCAACCAACATAGTAAACGCTGAGACATAATAGAGGAAAAGCCTTTAAATTTTTTAGGGAAATAGTTTTTAAATGGAATTCTTGGAAAACCCACTCATTGAAGTGTGGGAGGAGAATTCAATCCCTGTCAGACACAGAGTTCCAGGCATTTGATTTCTGAAGTGAATTACAAAGCAAACCAAACGAGGGGTCCGATGAGACCCAGGATGCAGGGGAATCAAGGTTAAACTGAGCCTTTTCGTGAAGCAGGGGACCACGCAGGCAGGTGACAAGAGCATTGAAGTAGGTGTGGAATTGGATTTCCTATGCTCAAGATACCACCCAGGGTCCAGTCGACTTCCTGTTACCTTCTGATCACGATCTAGCCAGCACTGTGTCGGTCTGCATGCTGCCATGCTCCCATCATGATAATAGACTGAACCTCTAAAATTTAAGTCACTTCCTCAGTTAAATGCTTGCCTTGATGAGAGTTGCCGTGGTCATGGTGTCTCTTCACAGACACCCTAAGACACCAGCCTAGCGTTGAGAATGATGGTGCAGCAGGACAGTTTCAGTGATTAAAGGATTTCTTTTGAGTGCAGGGTTAAAGAATTGTGTATTTAAAAAGCTGTGCTTGGTCACTCTGACATTGGTATCATCTCTTGTCCTGTTCCTGTTGTCTGTTTTTATTCTGTTAGTGTACCAGGACATTTTGATCCTGAGTCAGGGACTGTGCTAAAATGTTACTGACGATTGGGTGACCTGACCTTGGTTCAAAGACTTGAGTTTCTTTCAAGCAGGTGAGGTTGGAGCACTCTGCTGAATTGCTGTGAAGTTCCGCATGCATCTTTATAAAGTCTGGCCTACGTAGGTGCAGCCTTTCTCTGAGGGTCCGGCTCTTTGGATCTCCTGGTTAAATCTTGGACCCTTTGCAGAGCCACTCTTTTCTTTTTTTTTAAATCACTTATTTCATTTTTAAATTGTGTTTATTGAGCTATATATTTTTCTCTGCCCCCCCCCCTCCTTCTCCCCTTCTGCCCTCTCCCGTGGTCCCCATGCTCCCAATTTACTCAGGAGATCTTGTCTTTTTCTACTTCCCATGTAGATTAGATCCATGTATGTCTCTCTTAAGGTCCTCTTTGTCGTCTAGGTTTTCTGGGATTGTGAATTGTAGACTGGTTTTCTTTGCTTTATGTCTAAAAGCCACTTATGAGTGAGTACATATGATATTTGTCTTTCTGGGTCTGGGTTACCTCATTCAATATGATGTTTTCTAGATTCATCCATTTGCCCATAAATTTCAAGACGTCATTATTTTTTTCTGCTGTGAGTACTCCATTGTGCAAATGTACCACATTTTCCTTATCCATGCAGAATCACTCTTATCCTGCAGGCTGTGGGCTCCCGATTTTGTCTCTGTGTTTTTCTTAGACTGCTGCCAGTGTGTCTCCTCCACTCTCCTCCACTCTTTTCTTGGGGAGAATTTTCTTAATAAATACAACGCATCTGAGTTCTTGGCTTCAGCTCTGCTTCTGGGGAATCTAAACATTTATCCATGGAGCAAAACTAAATGGAGAGACAAGAGGCAATCGTGTGATTTAGAGGCAAATCTGGCCTCTCTCAATTTCAGTAGCCTCTCTTTTTACAGCCCACGCAAGGTTCCATCTCGAGCACCAGGAGAAAGCAAACTTTACTTTATTATTGCGATTTATTTCATAGTGACCTATTTATTTTTGGCTAAGCAGCAGCAAGGAAAAAGTTAAGACTTAGATATATTGCTAGATATTTGTTTTTTGTTTGCTCAGTCTGGCTCGTGTGAGAAAACCACGGGTAGGGCTGTCTGTCCAGGTGTTGGCTCAGACTGGCTTGTGTAAGGAAGCCATGGGTGAGGTCGTCTGTCCGGGTCTTTTTCTTAAAAGAATGACTCCAAAACACTTGAGCTCCTTGGGTTCTTAACCTGCTGTGCACATCTGGAATTTGCTTTTATAGCACGATCACCCCACTTCTCTGTTGTTGCCCACTACATTTCCTAGGGTGGAGTACTGACTAACCTTGACCTTAGAGAGGCACTGGGAGTCGAGAATTTCTGCATCATCCTTAGATACAAAATATCTTTAGCTGCCATTTTTTCTTATTTTTTTTTCCATTTAGGCTTCAATCAACCCACTGCCCAACCCACCCAGATAAAAGGATTTCCTTGAAGACCTTAACATCTGGATCCAGTTAAAGATGTTCAGAAAAATAAGAATTAGTTTGCGGTACAGAAAACATTTTAAAATTAATGTCTTAGTTTAGCAAACAAAGTAATGGCTTTATCACCACACTTCGTACATACTTGTTGTTTTGCTTGGCTCTTGCTCACCGCACACCCTCCCCCAGTCATCTCGCTGGCCTCCCTCCTCCGGTAGCTTCCTTCTCCTCTCATGTCATGTGCGTCTCGTTACCCTTTCTTTAAAATAAAATTTAAATCTGGACAATGCATTGGTCTTCTCAGGCTGCCATAACACAGACCACAGTCTGGGGGTTTAAACAGGAGAACTATGTCTCCAGTCTTTGCAGGAGGGGCTGACGTCACGTGCTGGCTGTCAGGTCTTAGAGAGGGCTCCTTAGGGCTTGCAGACAGCTGTAGTCCCCACTATCAGTGTGGGAGGTTCAATATGTGATTTAGACTATATTAGTGCCCTTGTGTTTGGCACATAGATGCTAAGAATTGCAATGTCTTCTTGGTGGATTTTTCCTTTGACGAGTATGTAGTAATTTCCTTATCTTTGGATTAGTTTTGGTTGGAGGTCGATTTTGTCAGATATTAAAATGGCTATTCCAACTTGCTTCTTAGCGTCATTTGCTTGGGATATTTTTCCAACCCTTTACCTTGAGGTAAGGTCTATCTTTGATGTTAAGGTGTTTCGTGAAAGCAGCAGAAGATGAATCCTATTTTGTAATCCATTCTCTTTGTTTGTCTTTTTATTCATGAATTGAGACCATTGATATTGAGAGATACCAATGACCAATGACTGCTAATTCCTGTTATTTTGTTGTCTTTTTTTGTGGTGATGGTGATGGCAGTGTGTGTAATACACCACGACCAAAGCAACTTATAAAAGGGAAGGTTTATTTGGACTTCTGGTTCCAGAGGTATAAATGTATATCACCATCATGTTGAGGAAGCAGGGCACCAGACAGGTGTGGTAGCTGGAGCAGGAAGCTGAGAACTCGCATCTTCAACTGCAAGCAGGGAACAGAGAGAACAATTAGGAATGATGAATGACCCCCAGTGACACACTCTTCCCACAAGGCCATATCTACTAGTCCTTCCCAAACAACACCACCAACTCAGGACCAAGTATCCATCCATCCTAACCTCTGGGGACAATCTCATTCAAACCACCGCATATCCCCTAATTGATTGTTATTACGATGAAGGACCCTGGAGGTGACTGGAAAGTTTTGCAACAGCGCACAGGGTTGAGCATTGGTTCAGAATAGTCCTGGGACATTGGAGGATAGATGCTTATTTCCTCTGAGTGAATAGATCAAAGGTAGCAGGGATGACTTAAACTAATCCATCACCCTCTCCAGAGCCCAGATGCCTGGGTGCCTGGCCAAATTCAGAGAACATTACAGCCTTCAATAAGATGGTCACAAAGAATCTCTGACAGCCATCAACTGGTGTGTGAATGCAAGGACTTCATAATCCAAAGAGAGAAACATATGCTCATGCAGCAATTAAACACACACAGAATCTACCACAAACACCATAAAATGCCAAGCCCCCTCTCCCCCGCAAGCTGTCCCTTGTTGAGAAATGGCTCTTTTTTCTTTCCTCTGCTTTAGCTGTGCCTCTCTGGAAAGGCCACCACTCACCCACAATAATGGCCCAAGGGTGGTCATGTGACCCTTAGAAGTCTAATAACAGCTTTTCACTGGGATATTTTTGAACTAGACTTGAGGACAGAAAAGCATATGCCATTGAACTTGATATGAACTTGATAATGAGATGTGGTATGGTATGAAGATACTCATGGAGCTGGGATGAGCTTTTTCATAGGTCTCTTTTTTTCATTTAAAACCCTATTTATTCCTTGTGAGTCATGCCTAACTTATTCAGTCTGCAGCTAGGGTTCTTGGACTGTAGTACTATAAAACATCCATCCATCCATCCATCCATCCATCCATCCATCCATCCATCCATCCATCCATCCATCCCTTCCTTCTAATTACCTGCCACATACATAGATACATATGCATGAATTCTATGCATCAGTATTAGAGATTTACCAGCCTTAGTTTTCAAATATGTAAAACACAGATATTTGCGGTGGAAGAAACAGTTCAGAGGACCTCAGTTCTGTTCCGGCCCCAGCATGAAAGGCTTAAAACTGCCTGTAACTGCAGCCCCAGGGTTTCAGTAATCCAACATCACTTTGGGTCACTTTGCAAAAATGTTTCTGTAAATATAGACATATCTATTCTCTTTGCACACACAAGTAAGAAAAATGGCTAAAAATTACTTTTTAGGAATTTTTCCATCTATGAGCAACAGGCAGCAATGGAGAAGGAAGGGAACACAGCAGAGTCGGAAACTCAGCCACCTGGGAGAAGCACTCTGCTCAGCGGGACCCAGCTCTTGGTCCAAGAGTCAGTCACATTTGAAGCATGCTAGGAAGAGCGGGGTGGTGGAGAGCGAAGGCTTTGCCTGCTGTTCCGTGGACAAGCTCAAAGGCTAGTAGGTGAGGCGGATGCAGCAGGCAGCACTCAGAGCTGAGGCAGAAGCAGCCGGTTTTCAGCCAGAACTACTCCCAATAAATCCTTTCACACAGGCGTCTGTGATCACTGGAAAACAAATGAACACCGGCAAATCTTCTCAATCATGAAATAATACCGCGGGCGGGCCAGAGTTGCTAGAGAAAGCTTTCGAATAGCTTGAAAAGAGACACGCGGAGCTGGGCATGATGGATGCCTGTAGTGCCACGATGTTAGCACCTAGTGGTAGAGGCTTGCGGGCCTCGAATTTGAGGCCAGCCTAGGCTGCTCTGTGACACCATTTCTGAAACTACGAAACGGGATTGGAGAGGTGGCTCACCTGTTAAGAGTACTTCCACTCTGCCAGAGGGCCTCAGTTTGGTTCCCAGCACCCACATTAGTTGGCTCACAACCACCTGTAACTCCAGCACCAGGGAATCCAGCTCCCTTTCTGATCTGCATAGATACCTGTGCATATATGGCACACACACACACACACACACACACACACACACACACACAACACACCCATGAAACAAAATACAATGGAGAGGAGAGAACTATCTTCACCCCTTTCCACATGCGCAGTTTGTCACAATAGAACCCCATTTCCTCCCAGAACACGAACTCACTTGACACTGTTTGGGTGGTTTCACAGCCCCAAGCTTGGCACCCTGCTCTGCCTGTGGGGTTGAGTTTGTGATGTCCTTACCACAATGTCCCACTGGCTGTGCCCTCTGGGGGTGCACCCTGCCTCTTGCTGAACTGCTCCCCTCAACAGAATCTGTTTCCTAAGCTCATATGTTATATCCCGGATATTATTTTCAACTTTTGAATTTAAGTTCAAAGAGAGATTTAGTCTTTTCCTCCCTCCCTCCCTCCCTTCCTCCCTCCTTCTCTTCTTTAGTCTGTCATTGATTCTTTTAGGTTTATGATCAAAATCACATTTACCTCATAAAACCAAACTGAATCCCACGCTGTTCTCTTTAGTTTGGGATATTTTTTCAGTAACAACAATAGAGAAAATTGGTTCTTTAGAAACTTAAAACACTTTCTTGATTCCATTAGTACTAATTGTTTCAGATCAATTTTTTTATACCTTTCTATCATTCTTTCACTGGTCAAGGTCCAGATTATAATTCTGAGACAACCCGATCTATCATTCCATACTCCAGTGACCGTTCATGGAGCAGCACTGATAATTGGTACTCCAGAGCCAGAGAACAGCCCGCCTTCCGAGTGGCCATTGTGCGCACTGCTGGAGTCTTTTCATCCACAGCTTACGATTTTAACCAATCTGTTCATTCTCTCTCATTTCCTTTTTGCTAATTGGGACATGCTATAAACTTCATTAATTCTTAAGCATCCAGCCTTTGTTTTATTATCTGTTTTTAAATCATCTCATTCACGTCACATAGATGTGAAACAGCTCTCATTCCAATGGGAAGAAGATGTTGGTCCAAACCAAATACAAGCTCGTGCTACCCAGCAACACTGAGTTTCATTGCTTTGACTGACAGGTCTCACTGTGGAAGGCTCTTATGAATGATTTATAGTCACAGGATAAAAGAAAGTCACAAACAAAGTCATTTCCCAGCAATGTTAGTGGAGACATCAAACAAGGAGGTGGGATTTAAGCTATAGGATTTAGACACTATCTGAGGATATTTTTAGCCTTTGGGTTGGTGGAAGCTAGCAGTCTATTAAGAACACATTCTAAAAGTTTTTCTTGAAAGTCAAATGCACCAGTGTTAGATTAGCTACAGGGGTGGGCAGGAAACACCCATCAAGGGGACTAAAGATAGCCCAAGATGGGGGCTTGTCTTAGTCAACATTCATCTCTATGAAAAGACACCATGACCAACTCTTTTAAAGAAAAGCATTTAATTGGATCTGGCTTACAGGTTCAGAGGTTTGGTCCATAATTGTCATGGCAGGAAGCATGGCTCGCGTGCAGCAGACATGGTGCTGGAGAACCAGCTGAAAATTCTATGTCTGGATACATAGGAAGCAGGAAGAGAGAGAGAGACAGAGAGAGACAGAGAGAGAGAGAGAGAGAGAGAGACAGAAACAGAGACAGAGAGAGACAGAGAGAGAGACACAGACACACACACACACACACACACACACACACACACACACACACACAGAGACTGGGTCTGCTGACTTGAGCATCTGAAACTTCAAAGCCAACCTCTACCTTCACACTTCCTACAGCAAGGCCACGCCTACTTCAACAAGACCACACCTCCTAATCCCGGTCAAGTAGCACCACTCCCTGATGACTAAGCACCCAAAAACATGAGCCGGAGGAGGCCATTCTTATCCAAACCACAACAGCGCTGAAGAGATAGTTTAGTAGATAAGGGTGGGTCCCGTTCTTCCAAAGGACCCAAGTTCAGTTCCTAGCACTCACCTCAGGAGACTCATCTGTCTGTCGGTCCAGCTCCAGAGAATCCAGCACCCTTTCCTGACCTATGCACACGTGGCACACGGTCACACTGACACATACACAAATGCACAGATGCAGACCGACACACATAGACAGAGTGCAGATAAACACACACACGCATGCAAAGGTGCAAGAATAGGAAAGATAACCCCAAATAATCTGAATTGGCATCAATCAGCTTTGTGTGGTCACAAGGTCCTTGACCAATCAGCAAGCTTTGAGAGTCTTTTGCAAAGGTGAGGCTTTTATCTGGGAACAGTTATAAGTTTATTCTTTTCACTTTACTTTTTTTGGGGGAGTGGGGTTTACTTTCATCTCTTCTTAAAATATGGAAATACAGTTTTCTTATTTTTCTTTACTAAGCTAGAAAAGAAACCAGAACTCCTCTGAGAGAACGCCATCTGTTTTAATACAGAACTATATCAAAATCTTCTCTTACATCGGAATTTTTCCTGATATGGAAAGTATTTAAGCACACATATTTCATGTGATATAAAGCCTTTACATTAGTCTTGCATTTAAAACTCAGGTATATTGAGATATGATTTATACAAATAAAAGTGTATCCCTCCTAACCGCAGAGTTTAATGGGCTTTGGTAATGTATGCAAATTCTGTGGCAAAAATCCCACATGCCACTTGCCAGGCGGTGCCCTATCCTCCTGGCTCCTGGCAGTCTCTGATTTGTCCTGTTTTGCCATTCCTTGTCCTGGGGCAGTTTCCTCTGAGATGAAATACCCCATCTTGGCTCTACTTCTGGAGGGAGGCTTGTTAAAGTTCGGAAAGCAAACCAAATTACCGGGCTCATAAATAACTCGTAAGTCTCAAGAAGTCCCTGCAATGTCCAAGATCCACAAGGTACACCCCGTGGTTATACAAGCCTTAGGGTCTGTTGGGGAGAAGAGCTCTTCTGGCCTGTCAAGCTGCCTGCAAGTCTCAAGGAGAGCTCCAGGGATGCTGCTTCTGAGTCATTCCCACAGCTCCGGTGCGTTTCTCAGTGATGCCGTTGAGTCACCCACGATCCTGTAAACAACCCAGACAAACTTACTAGCTTGCCAAGCTGGCCTTTGATGAAATTGTTCTCTTTGTTCTGTCTTCTGTGCCTTGCCCAGGGTGAGGCCTCATTCCTTACTGCAGGCTTTTTCCATCAGCTTGTGGGTTTCTCAGGGAGGTCCTGTGCCATTTGTTGGGACACTTTGCCTATAGAGATTCTACTGCCTTATCAAATGGAGCTGTGGGAATTGGTGAATGAAGAACACAGAGAAAAGCATGGTGCCAGCCTTAAAAAGGCACATAGATCAGAACTGAAGAGAAAAGACATGCGATCCACACATCTACTGCCAGAGGGTTTTCAACAGATGAACTAAGAATAGGCATAGGAAAAAGGCTGGCATCTTCAGGAAATAGAGGTAAAATGAGAGGACATATAAAGAATAAGACTAAGTTGGGCTGGTGAGATGGCTCAGTGGGGTAGGTACTTGACATGAGCCTAACAGATTGGGCTTTATTTTCAGGATCCTACCAGGTTGCAGAAAGAATGGAGTCCTGAGGGTTGCTCTCTGAGCAACACACACACACACACACACACACACACACACACACACACACACAGAGAGAGAGAGAGAGAGAGAGAGAGAGAGAGAGAGAGAGGAGAGGGAGAGGGAGAGGGAGGGAGAGAGACTAGGTCATTACCTCTCACTATAAAGAAGAGATGGAACTACTGAAGAAACCAGGGAAAATACCTCAGAACAGTAATCTTGGCAGACATTTTTATAAAATATATGTCCTGAAAAAGAAATGCAATGAAAGCAAAAAAATGACAGACAAGGCTGCACCAAACTAAAATGTTTCTCTACGTCGTAGGAAAAATAGAGTTATCGGTGACCCAGTCAATGGCAAAAAGGAGAGACAATGTTTGCAAACCAGTCATCTAAACAAGTGATGGACATCCATAATCCATGAGACACCCAATTCAATAACAATTACAATAGTAATCACCCCAGCAGCTAATATTAAAAGTGCTAATGATCTAGATGGCTCTTCTCAAGGGAAGATGCACAAACGGCCGAAAAGTGCATGGAAACAGGGGTCAGCATCGTCGATTGTCAGGGAAGGATAACTCGAAAGGACAATGAGATGGTCACACACTTGTTCTAAATGGAATTTACAAAATAGATAATAACCCTCACCAAACTCAGGAAGGATACAGGCAAGGAACTGTGCTCCCTCCCTGTTCCCTCAGCTTCGAAAGGCTTTTCTACAGACGTGACACTTAGGGTGAGCCACTCATTCTCGGCACCCAACACTACGGTCTCTGAATTCACTGCTGCCCATTGCAAAAAAAAAAAAAAAGAAGTTTCTCTGAGTAAGACTGAGAACAGTACTAATCTACACACATCAACAAAGGCTTTTAGAAGACAGCTGGCAACAGAACATTTGGCTTAGGTCCCTCTGAGGGCCCATCACCTCCCAGCTATGGGCTTTGGACAAGGTTTATAGTGCCAGGCCTCAACTCCAATTAGAAAGTAGTTGGTTACCTCCATGATAGCCATGCCCTGTTGTACCCGTGGGTATATCTTGCCTGGTAGGTTGCTATTGTAGCATGCGGGATTCACTGCTGGGTGCCTTAGTCAGTATTCTATTGCAGCAAGGAGACACCATGACCACAGAAGCTCTTATAAAGGAACAGCATCTATTTGGAACTTGCTTATAATTTTAGAGGGTTAATTGATGTGTCATCATGGTGGGGAGCATGGTGACATGCAGGCAGGCGTGTGCTGGAGAAGTAAGAATTGGATCAGTAGGTGGCAGGAAGAGAGAGAAGCCACTGGGCTTGGCTTGGACTTGTGAAGCCTCAAAGCCCACCCCCAGAGACACACTTCCCCTAGCAAGGCCACAGCAGTCCAACCTCCTAATCCCTCTCAAGTAGCACCACTCCCCAATGAGTAAGCACACAAATGGCCCCTATATGAGCCTATGGGGCGATCCATATTTAAACCATTACACAGAGTGAGATCACTCCCCAGTGGCCTGAATAGCAACCGTTGTCACTAAAGCTAGCTAGCAGGGAGGAAGATTCCTGGTCAGTTCCAGCTTGGTTTCTATCCTGCAGCAAACTATGTGGAGTCTTCAGAAACAGTGTTTTAATATCTATTTAGGATAGGCAACTAGAGACAATAGCCTGTGATGTTTTTTTTAAAAATATTTATTTATTTATTATGTATACAATATTCTGTCTGTGTGTATGTCCGCACGCCAGAAGAGGGCACCAGACCTCATTATAGATGGTTGTGAGCCACCATGTGGTTGCCGGGAACTGAACCCAGGACCTTTGGAAGAGCAGGCAATGCTCTTAACCACTGAGCCATCTCTCCAGCCCCGCCTGTGATGTTTTGAAGCCCCCTGGGACATCTCTGACAAACAACTTGTCGGGAAGTGTCCCGTGCCTGGCACTGAGATAGTCATTCAATAACCAACACTTTCTGAGAACAGCATTGTCACCGGAGCAGGGTACCTATATTCAAACTTTTTTTTCTTTTTAAAATTATGTTTTGTTAGTTTATAAGGTAGTGAGTTCTCGTAAATCTTCTTTTAGACATTGTTAGTTTTCACTAACCCGTCCCACTCCTTCTTTCCCCCATGGTTCTCTCTTCCCTCCTTCAACCTTCAACATTGAGTGTTTCTCGCTTTGTGTGTTTACTGTTTTTTCTCTTCTCACTAAAGGCTCTCCTCCCCTTTCTCATGGGTCCATCTTGGCTTTCCGACTTCTACAGATACTCCAAATTAGAAACGCAAATCTAATATTTAGCCCTAAGATCTACAGAAGAGAGAAGATGTAGCACTGTCTTCCTGGCCCCGGGTCACTTTATGCAGTATATTTTTTCCAGTTCTACCAATATACCTCCAAATTTCACAATTTCACCTTTTTTTTTCATGTACCACATTTTCTTTATCCTGACATCTGTTGATGGACACCTAGGCTGTTTCTATTTCCTAGCTATTGTGACTACAGCAGCTATGAACACAGATGTGCAAATGTCTTTTTTGCAAATAAAGACAGTCCTTTGGATATGTGCCCAAGAGTGGAGTGGCTGGGCCGTATGGTAGGTCTGTTTTTAGCTTTTAGAGAGACTTCCACACCAATTTCCTCTCTTGGCCGAGTATCTTTTGCTGCACTAAAGCCTTTTAATTTTACAAAGTCTCGTTTGTTGATTATTGGTTTTATTTCATGAGCAACTGGGATCCTGTTCACTAAGTCCTCACATAGGCCGATCTCTTGAAGGGCACACTTTACTTTTTCTTCTTGGAGTTTCAGCTCTAATGTCAAGGCCTTGATGCACTTGGAACTTTGTGTGGAGTGAGAAATAGGGATTTGGTTCTAGTCTTCCACATGTGGATGTCTTTGTAATGTAGAGTCAGCAGAGCAAGGAGCCTCAGCTGAGAAAATGCCTCAGTGAGATCGGTTGTAGAATGTGTTTTCATTTAGTTATCAGTGGGGGAGGGCCTGGCCTCTTGTGGGCGGTGCCATCCCTGGGCTGTTGGTTCTAGGTCCTATAAGAAACTGGACTGAGCTGGGTGCTGGTGGTGCATGCCTTTAATCTCAGTACTTGGGAGGTAGAGACAGGAGGATCACTGTGATATTGGGTCCAGCCTGGTTTACAGAGCGACTTCAGTATAGGCTCCAAAGCTACAGAGAAACCCTGTCTTGAAAAACAAAACAAACAAAAAACCAAACCAAAACAAAACAAAAAAAAGAAGATGGGCTGAGCAGGCCACAGGGAAGAAAAACCAGTAAGCAGCACCCCTGCATGGCCCCTCTGCATCAACTCCTGCCTCCAGGATCCTGCCCTGTTTGAGTTCCTGTTCTGAATTCTTCAGTGATGACAGCAATGTTGAAGTATAAGCCAAATAAACCCTTTCCTCCCCAACTTGCTTTTTGGTTAGGTGTTTCTTTGCAGCAATAGAAACCCTAACTAAGACAAATTGGTACCAGCACAGGGGGTGTTGCTGGGACAGACCTGAGCATGTTTGGGGAGGACTACGGAAGGACTTTGGACTAGAAGAGCCATTGAGTGTGAAGAGCATTGTGGGATGCTCTGTGGAACTTGGGGGATAAGAATGTCAAGAGTGGTGCAGAAGATGGAGGCCTGGCTTGCGAAGTTTTAGAGGGAAAGCTTACAGACTCTATCAAGGCCATTTGGTATATTGAGCTAAGATCCCATGGCTCTGGTTAGCTGGGGTTGAAGAGTCAGCGCCGATCAACAAGATATCAGAACTACTAAACCAAAACTTTGCTTTGCTGGGATACTTCATGCTGATTGGCTGGAGCTAAGAAATTAGTGGTGATTAAGAAGAGACCAACATCACAGAGGTGAAGTAAAATCTTCTGGGAAATGTTTCCTGAGAGCACAGAGAGACTGTGTTGTTGTAATAGGAGTGGCGGGGCTGCGTCCCTGGCACCCCCGGCCGCCTGGCTAGCTTATGCCCCGAAATAACAACACACAAACTGTGTTCTTTTTAACACTGCTTGGCCCATTATATCCAGCCTCTTGCCCATTATATCCAGCCTCTTCTTGGCTAACTCTCGCACCTGGACTAGCCCATTTCTAATAATCTTTGTAGCACCACAAGGTGCGCTTACGGGAAGATTCTAGCCTACGCCCATCCTGGATCAGAGCTTCATCGTGTGTGCCTCAGAGAGCAGAGCTATCGCGAATGCCCGGGAGAGGGGAGCATGGTGTCTCTGAGCTCACTTCCTCTTCCTCCCAGCATTCTGTTCTGTTTACTCCCTCCCACCTATGTTTTAACCTATCAGGGCCAAGCAGTTCCTTTATTGCTTAACCAATGAAATCAACAGATTGATAGACACTCCCACATCACTGTGTTCCAGAGGTGGCCAAGGTTGTGCTTCATGCTGGCACCTGGACTTGGTAATGTAGAAGAGTTTTGAGGCTTGGCACTATGAAAGAGAGACCAGGAAAGGTCATTGGTGATGGCACAGCCTCAGTCAAAGGCCCAGGACTGAAGGGGTCATACAAAGAAGTTGAGGCTTGGCACCATGCGTAGAGCCTATGAGAGGCTATTGGTGAAAGTGCAGCCCAGTTGCAGAAGACGACACCAATGTTTCGGAGATGCAGTTCCATGGGGTGACCACCAAGAACAGCAGCAGCCATGACATGGAGCCAGCTGGAGCCTGGAAGACGAGCTGTGTGTGCTGAAGAGGGCAGAGCTGGAGAAGTGACCCAAGCCCTTTGGAGAAGGCCAGAAGGTCATGAGTAGATCCTAGACATTTCACTGGAATTGCTTTAAGTTTCTCTCCCTTTTAATGTGATTTTGGCTATTAGCTTGCTGTAAATTGCCTTTATTATGTTTAGGTTTGTCCCTTGTATCCTTGATCTCTTCAAGACTTACCATGAAAGGGTACTGGATTTTGTCAAAGGCTTTTTCAGCATGTAGTGAAATAATCATGTGATTTTTTTCTTTCAATTTGTTTTTATGGTGGATTACATTGACAGATTTTTGTATGTTGAACCATCCCTTCATATCTGGGATAAAGCCTACTTGATCATAGTGGATGATCTTTTTGACGTGTTATTGGATTTGGTTTGCTAGTATTTTATTGAGTATTTTTGCATCAATGTTCAAGCATAAAATTGGTCCGTAATTCTTTCTTTATTGGGTCTTTGTGTGGTTTGGATATCAGGGTGATTGTGGCCTCGCAAATGAACTGGGCAATGTTCCCTTTGTTTCTATTTTGTGGAATAATTTGAGGAGTATTAATATTAACTCTTCTTTGTAAGCCTGGTAGAATTCTGCACTAAAATCTTTCCCAGGGCTTTTTTGTTGCTGTTGGGAGAACTTTAACAACTGCTTCTATTTCCTTGGGAGTTATAGGTCTATTTAAATTATACATATATGAATGTGGAGTATATCTCAAATCCAAGCAGAAGGTTGCTCTCATAACTGCCATGCCACTGTTGCCCCAGTGAAAACATCTTGCCTAGTAATTTGGTATGCAGGGACCAGAGCCAAGTAAGAACACCAATGACTCTTCTTCCCCAGCAGCTTGTAGAGCATCTTCTGGCTCTATGTAACCTAGCCAGCTTTAAGAGAGTTTCTTAGTTTGAGATTGATTTCTTGATGTCCTTGATGAGCTAAAGGGGGTAGTGTCTTTAGTAACAAGGTCTTACCACCTCGCTTTGGTGAGGAACAAAACCAATCACCTTTATTGTTTTATGTATCTCTAGGATCTCTCTGACCAATAATTTGTAGGGTGGGATCTCATGCTTGGTACTTAGATTTTTTTATTAAATAATCCATTTATTCTTGAAGCAGTATTGTCCATTCATCTAAGATACCTCTTATCAAACTCACCCTTTTTATACTTTTTTAATAGCATTTACAAACTAGTGGATTTCCATAAGGTTTCTCCGTATAGCCTCAGTTTTGATGAACTCAGTCTCAATTCTGCTCTTTCCTTCCTTTTGTTTCCACTCCATCCTTTAATCTGAAGTATATGCCCTCTTGTCTGTTCATGTAATTTATGTTTTCATATCCTCTCTAATCATATTTTTCACTGGAGTTGCAAGAGCACAGGTTTTCCTTAGTATAGGTTTTTTGTGTATCTACACTTTAGCTAAGCTTGTCGGCTTCCTTTACAACCCCTCCCTCTCTGTCTTTGAACCCCGCTGTCCCCAGCATTCCCTCTCTTTACTATTATTGTATTATTATTATTGTACTTACCCTCCTCTCTCTTAGTGGGTCTGTCCCCAATGACTGGCTTCTAATGACCTGTCTTGTATGTGTTAAATATACAAACACAAAAGACCTAAAGCTGAAACATATGAAAGAGAGCATATTGCATTTGTCTTTCTGTTCCTGGGTAACCATTCAATATGGTCCTTTCCAGTTCTGTTCGCTTACCTGCAGTTTTATTATTTTACTATTCTTGATAGCTGATAGTTCACGTGCATATGTGTACCATCTTCTCTGTGTCCTTTGCCAGTTCGTGGACATTTAGGTGGAATTCATTTCCTTGCTCTTGCAAATAGAGCAGCAGTGAACACAGGTGTGCAAGTATCTCTTCAGTAGACGTTAAGTCCTTTGACGCATGCCTAGGAGTGGTATAGCTGGGCCGTATGATAATTCAATTTTTTAGTTTTTAAAGACACTTCTAGACTGAGTTCCAAAGTGGCTGTACTAGTTTGCACCCTCACAAATGTCCCTTTCTCACAACATCACCACCATTGTTATCACTTGGATCCCACTTCTTGTCTTTTGTAATCTCTATCATGACCATTCTGACTGGGGTAAGACGAAAGCTGAAATGTTTGTTTGCTTTTAGTTACAAAAAATTTAAAAAACTTTATGTGTTTGGTTCCGTGGAAGCCCGAAGGGTGTTTGATCCCCTAGAGCTGAAGTAATAGACAGTTGTGAGCTGGGATGTGGGTGCTGGGAACCAAGCCTGGGTCTTCTGCAAAAGCAGTAAGTACCGGTAACCTCTGAGCTATCCTTCCACCCCTTGAGAGAGAATCTTTATTTTAGTTAATTTTAATGTGTGTGTTTTGACCACGTGTGTGTTTCCTGTGTACCTCATGTGTTCTTTGTGCTCATGGAGGCCAGAAGAAGGGATAGAAAATATCCCGGAACTGGAATGACAGATGGCCGTGGGCTGCCAATGCGGGAGCTGGCCATCAAATCAGGTCCTTTGAGGAGCAGCTAGTGTTCTCAGCTGCAGATATGGAATCTAAACGTCCTTTTGCTTTGCGTGTATCTGATAATCAAGGACATTAAACACTTTTCCCAGAGGGTCTAGTAGCCATTTGTATTTCTTGTTTTGAGAACTTTCTGTTCATGCTCCTGGGTACGGTCCTACCCCACGAAACTATGAAGAACACAAATTGGATGGCGGTGGGGGGGTGTTAAAAAAAGGGAGGTGACGTTGGAAGGGGTGGGAGTGGATCTAGGAGGAGTCAGGGAAAGCAGCGTGGATGTAACCCATACACTGCACCTGCCCCCTGAGACTGGGATTGCAGGCAGATACTCTCACACTCTCTCCTATAGTCGCTCTCCTTCTGTGCCCTGCACGCGCTGCCTTCAGGGAGCGATGGTGTTTCCTATTTCACCATGCCTGCTTCAGGATTCCTGTCTTTATGAGAGGCACCTGCCTGACAGCCTAGGCAGCTGTTTGGGGAATGAAATAGGTTCACACTGTATTTGACATAGAGGGACATCTGGAGGTTGCGAGGCTGATTGCACTGGGGGAAAGAGACTATGACAATATGACAAGCTGGATGTCATCAGTTCTTGTAAACAAATAACTCATAACTACCATTTTAGGAGGAAAAGTTGCACCAGCACATTTTTTATCTTACTTGTAACCACAGTCATTTAACGTGGTCAGAACCCAATCATGCCTACTTTGATAGGCTTCCAAAACGAGCCATTGTCCCAGCTCCAGGGCTTCCTGAGGCACCACATAGACGCTGCTGAGGTCTTACACATGCAGAAGTTGCTGAGATCTTACAGAAGGACTTCAGAATGCTTGCCCCCGTGCTCTGACTATTTCAAGGTCCCAGTCTATCCTCTTCACTCCCCGGCTAAAATCAGGGCATTGAACAAAAGCGCCCTGGAACGTAGGGAGAAGGATTAATTCGTTGCAGAACATAAAAAAATGTTCTGTTCCCCTCTGAGCTATAAATTGTTGTCGAAGTTTTAGACTGCCTGCTGGCTGTAGATCCTGGCTGTCTTACTACTCAGCCAAGCTGATTAAGACTAATTTTGGTTAAAACAAGTTTGTGCCTGGGCAAACAACCAGCACACACAGTCTCAACCAGGCAAGTCCATTGAGACTAAGTTTATGATACAGATTCTTAATAAGTCCTGGGATGTCTAACAGCATCCTGATGAGCCGACAGCATCATCATGTCCCCAGCACATTAAACTGCCTTATAATTTATTTGGCTGTATTTCCCCCTTGAGAGTCGGTCTTTGGTTCGGGCACATCATTCTCACTGGTAACGGCTCAGCTGAGCTGAGCTGGATTCGAACTTCACAGAGGTTTCCTAACGAGCTTCTAGATCATTGTTTCAAAAAGGGGGAAAAATGCCAGTGAGACAGATGGTAGACTTTATTTTTTTCTGGCTCTCCTGAATTCACATAGAGTAATTGTACATTGAAGGCAAGCATCACACCAGCCAAATCCTCCCTGCGGCTCACCTCCTGTGTGGGAGTGCAGGGAGCAGGCCTCTGAGGACACAGATGTTGTCAGTTGGATTTAGAGGCTGAAGCATGAGCACCAGTGACAAAGGGTGTCTCTTGAGCTTTCTGTTCTCATCTTCCACAGCCCAGGTTCAGTCCTGGTCCTGTTTCTGTGTACCATGGATGACACTAAAGAGACCCAGGGGCTTAGCACTCTGATGAGTAGCCTGGCTAATAAACATAAGTGTTTCTAGATCAGAAGTTTCTAGAAATTTGACAGAGATTCAAGGATCCCCAGAAACAAATTCATCTTGAGGGGTGTGGGGTGCTAAGTGGGCAGATGTGTCCATCACTCTTTCTGAATGACGGGCATTTTACAGTAAGTACTGTAGGCAAGAGGAACAGCCTCCAAGCAGGAACTAGCCCTTCCCATTTCATTTTGCTTCCCATGGTTATCACCTAGATTTTCTCTAGCTCCCTATGAAGTCTGGTTCTGACAGGGCACCTCACAATGTGCTATCCAGTTATCCAGTGACTGTTATCCTGGAATGTGGGTGAATCAGAAGAAAGACAGGGAGAACCCGGCAGCTCTCTGGGTAGGTGGGGGAGCCTCCGGTGCAGGAACTCGAGTTAACCATGCCCCTCATTTCAGGGTGCTCAAATCATTTATGCTCATATCTATGTGCAGCATTGGTGGATGTGTCTACTGGGTTTCATCTCTGTTCTCCTTCTTAAGCAAGGCCAAAACTGACCCTCAGAAACTTTTCTCTGGAGGTATCCTGCATGGGTATAAATGTTTCTCCCCAGAAGACATAGGTTGTTGAATAAAAATCTTAGGGCCAGATGTGGTAGACCTGCCTCAGAGTTGTTTGTCAGGGAAGCCAAGAGGCTTCCTAAACAACACAGGTTATTACCATTGCTCTTGATTTTCAACATCACTAGATGGCAAGATTCTATCGTCGAAGACACCACATAGGTTGGTTATAGGATATAGAGAGATCACACTGGAACTGACTTGGATCTTCCTCCTTGCTCCTAGCTCCCACAATGTTAGAAGGGTTAGAAGCTTTCGGGGGGGGGGGAGGAAAAGTCACAGGTGGTTTTACTTAGCAGTGGGCCCTGTACAGTACGATACCAATCTGCCAGACAAGCTATATTACCTGGTGAAATAAGTGGCATGGCTGTTAGGGAGTAACCAAACACTTTCTAGTTGGTTGCATTTGAAATCTGCTCCACAGGAGGTCTCCATGTCTCAGACTAAAAGCCTGCTTAAAAA
>CAWTZC010000227.1:0-13408 GCA_963919715.1 Microtus obscurus | reverse complement strand
ACTATATGTTTTCTTGTGGTTCCCTTTCTTATTTATCTTCTTTCAGATTCCGAATATAACTCCATTACCATTATTTGTGACTAGAAACCAATTATGAGTGAGTACATCCCATATTTACTCTTTTTGGGGTCTGGGATCCTCCCTCAGATAGTCATTTTCTATTTCCATCCATTTGCAAAATTCAGAAGTCATTGTTTTTTACCTTTACTGAGTATTCTAATTTTATCCACTTTCTTCATCCATTCCTTCTATTGAAACATCTGAGTTGTTTCAGGTTCTGACTATAACAATAATCTCTTAAAGTTACAAATTTTTGTCATATAGTTCATTGTATTGCTTTGTTTATTTCTAATTTAAGTTGTTTGCGTTTGCATTCCCACCAGCAATGTGAGGGTACCCTTCCTCCACCCTCTCCAGCAAAGGCTATCATTGGTGTTTTTGATTTTAGCCATTCTGACAGAGTAAATAGTATCTCAGTTTTTTGATTTGCATTTCCCTGATCACTGGAGGTTAGCATGACCTTAAGTGTCTTTTATCCATTTGCACTTCTTCTGTTGAGAATTCTCCTGTTCAGTTCAATGCCCCATTTTTTAATTGGGTTATTTAGCATTTTAAAAAGTCTAGTTTCTTGAGTTCTTTATATATTTCTGAATCCCTTCCATGCTTCTGTAGTTCATAAAGATCTTCTCCCAGACAATGAGTTGCCTTTTTGTCTTAGTGACAGTGTCCTTTGCTTTACAGAAGCTTCTCAGTTTCAAGGAGATCCCATTTATTTAATGTTTCCACATAATGTCCATGCATACTGGGTTATATACTATCTCCTTCTGTTGTAGTACTTCCTAATTACAAGATTTCAAATTGGGAACTTGGGGTGGGTGACAGGTAAGGGGAGATGTGGAGAGAATGGAAAGAAGGGGGGAAAGTGGAGGAACTGGAAGCGATAGACTGGGAGAAAGGAAGGTTATAGGAGCAAATCCCATAACTTAATTAAGGCAGTCATCTTAGGTTCAAGAGACTTGAAGAGGCTCTACCCAGGCATATTCCCCCAGTTAGCTCCTTGACCGAGGATAGGGGACCTGAAACTACCTATCCTATAACATTCTGATGAATATCTTCATATCACTCCTGCATAGAACCTTCATCTGGAGATGGATGGAGATAAGAGACAGAACCCCACTGAGCACATCCAGTCTGAGCTCCCAAGGTCCCAATGGAAAGCAGAAGGAGAACACCACAGGAGAGTATTCCCTCACGGGTACACCCACCCACTGAGGCAGTGGGGCTGATCTAATAGGAGCCTCACCCAAGGCCCAGCTGACTGTGACTAAGAGGCATATAACCGACTCTTTGAACATGAGGATAGTGAGGTTGATGAAAAGGCCCAGAGCCAATGGCAAAGGGTTTTGATCTTCCTCTATGTTCACAGCTTTGTGGGAGCCTAGCCAGTTTGGATGTTCACCTTCCCTAATCGGATGGAGGGCACCGTGTTTCCCAGAGACAGGGCCTGACTGTCTTCTGGGGGGGGGGGGGGGAGAGGAGTGGGGGGGGGGGTGGAGGAAATGGAGGCTGGGAGAAAGGGGTGGGATTTCTTTTTACATTTTCTTTCAATAAAAAAAATTTAATACAAAAAAAAGAAAAAAAAAACATAAACATAATATTCCCTTTGCATGTGGGTCCACATTTTTCCTTCGCTTTTTCATTCTATGCCATTGTGAGACTGTGGCCCTGAGGTTTAGCACAAAAACACAAAACATCACACACCTCTCTGACTCCTTTCTTTGCATTTAGTGTTTTGAGGTGTAACAAACACCTGCCAAATTCAAGTCTCTAAAGAGCAAAGAGATCTTTTAAATGAACTGTGCCATGTAAATCGTGAATGGACTATCAGGTAGGAGCAGTGTTAAACAATCAAATAAACAAACAAACAAAATTATCTGTTTTAGTATGTATACTAGGATTAATTTTTTCCATACTCTTGATTTATTCTTCATATGACCCAATGAGTTCCATCATAATCATTATTTCCTAAAAGCAACTGATTTCACATAATTTTTATCTTCAATATTTGTAAAATCCTCATTTCTCAGTAGTAAGTTAGCAAAGATATGAAATCTATTATATGTTCCAACTCAATTTTATCAAACTCCATTTAAGCCCACTTCTGGTAGAACTGATTGCTTAGAAATAGTTGATAGTTTACACACACCTGGCAAGACAATTTCCAATGATCTGTGGGCCAAATCTTAATTCACTGGGCTGTTGTTCCTCCATCTTCTCTCGCCATATTCAGTGGAAGGGGAACTTCTCGAGCTTGAAAAGGACTTGAGAACTTCCAAGTGGAGAAGAAGATTTGTGTCACCCGAGACAGTTCAGTACTCCATGTCCACATTGCATCACCTGGATCATAAATCATTTCTATGCTGAGTTCTGACTGGGTCATGAGGAAGCTAACTTTTCTATCAGAGAGTAAGTCTTACATATGTTAACCACCTCCTAAAAAAAAAGAAGATTTCTGACAGTGAAAAAGTATCTATTTGGGTGAGTCTCTGGTTTATAAAGGTGCTTCTTAAGAGGCTTAAGTCTCAGCCGGGCGGTGGTGGCGCACGCCTTTAATCCCAGCACTCGGGAGGCAGAGGCAGGCGGATCTCTGTGAGTTCGAGACCAGCCTGGTCTACAGAGCTAGTTCCAGGACAGGCTCCCAAAGCCACAGAGAAACCCTGTCTCGAAAAACCAACAAAAAAAAAAAAAAAGAGGCTTAAGTCTCAAGAGTTGGTCACTGTACCTACAAACTCATTCTTCTAGATTCCAATCCACCGACCAGATAAGAAACGTTCCTAGTGAGGGAGAGTATTTGATGCATCAAGGTGTAGTTCAGGTAGATACTTTGGATGAAAATATCATTTCTATATAGCATCTAATAAAACATCATTGACATTTTGGCCTGTATCCCTCTTATTTGTCTGTCCACTCTTTAGTTTCTTTATATCCTAATTTATGAAATAAGCTGCATCTTGGGAAAGATAATTTAATGTAGTTTATCTTTTCACACCATTTCCTTTGATTGAAATTTTTATTTTCTTACAAATTTAGAACATGAAATAGTTACAATTTGTTAATTGTTTTATGTATTTATTGGAGGGCACATATACTACAATATATATGTGGTGGTCAGAAGCAACTTTCTTTTTTTAATCATATATATATATATATATATATATTTAAAATTTCATTTTATATTTCAACCAAAGTTCTCCCACCCATCCCTCCTCCTGTCCTCTTTCAACTTCCCACCAGCCTACCCCATACATCTGTCCCAACAGGTAAGGGCTTCCATGGGGAGTCAACAAAATCTGGCACATTAAGATGGGACAGGACCAAGTCCCCCTGCCCATATTAAGGCTGAGATGGCATCCTACCACGGGAATAAGCTCCAAGAAGCTTCCACCTCATACCAGGGAGGATTTTGGTCCTACGCCAAGGGTCCCTCAGATAGTCCAAGCTTCACTACTGTCTCCCATGTGGAGGACCTATTTCAGTTCCATGGAGGCTCTACAGCTATTGGCCCGGAGTTCATGAGTTTCCACGAGCTTGGTTCAGCTTGTCTCTGAGATTTCTCCATCATGACCTTGACCTCCTTGCCCACACACCCCATATCTCTTTGACTGGATTCCTGGGCTCTTCCTGGGACTTTCGATTGTGGATCTCTGCATCTGGTTCCATCAATTATTGGATGAAGGCTCTCTTGATCCTCTCTCTGAAGTACCAGAAAACAACTTTCAAAAATCAGTTCTTTCCTTTTACTATAGGATCCAGAGCGACTCAGGCCTTCAGGTTTATGGGGGCAAGAGCCTTACCAGCTGAATCATCCCAACAGCCTGATATCAAGGAGTTTATATAGCATACAGATTATCTTCAAATAGACCTCTGAAAGAAATAAGGTCTATGTTTTGCCATACAAAATAAAAATAATAGAGTTTATAAGATTTGTAGAGAACCATGTTAAATGACAGATTTGGTGCTTTGTAAAACTAGGCCCATATCATATTCAGCTTTAAGCCAAAAACATGTCGTTATGCTTATTTGTTCTAATAACTCCTTTGACCAGAGGGCCCTTGGTTTAACTGAGAAAAGAGTAATATGAGTTGAAGAAAAATTGGGCAGTGATTACTTTAAAAAACATGGTTCAAACAAGGAGAAGAAAGGTATAAGTGAAGACACTGGTGGCTAAACGAGATAAGAAAATCATCTGAAGTTAAAGAACTTGCGTTCTAAAGACAGAAAAAGCAGTTGAAAAAGTCAAGGCCCCTTTTTTTAAAAGTGTGCAGAGTTTGGACAACCTGAACTACCAGAAACCCTACCATAAGAAAGTCTAAAAAAATTAGAAAAGAACAGGATTACCAAATCAGATGAGATGGGGAACACTAAAATCACATACATGAGGCTGAATTCAGGGATCTGCAAAACAAAATCTTTGATTTTCCTTAGCCACAAAACAATATTAGTAATGAGGTATCCTGCCCTTTACGAGGGATGTGCTAAACCAATATGGGTAAAGAGCATCACACTAGACATACTGTGTGTTACTAGAAAACCATACTGTGGCAATATGTTATTTGAAAATATCTTTTGGTGTTATTATTTTTAACCTAGTATAGGGGATTAAATATTAGTTCTTGGGCATAGTAGACAATTTCTCTGCTTCTGGCCATATCTCCAGCCCTGTGTATCTCCATTTCTTGTGTAAAAAGCTGCTCAAGAGTGCCTTCTTGTTCACTTGACCACCCACTCTGTTCCCACCTGCAGGGTGATGCACAGTCAGTGTCTACTACGTTTTGTTGACAAAAAGTACAATCAATATTTAGAGTTTTCATTAAAGCCCCTCACAACAGAAATTCAGGGTTAAAACAAGGTCCAGCTCCTGAGGAAATGCATCACCTCAAAAAGTCTGTGTTCATGACTTAATTAACCTCGTCTCCTCGAAATGCTTCACAATGGATACATCCCTCAGCCTTTCTGGTTTGTTTTTGTTTGTTTCTAGCTGCAATAATGAAAGCCTATTGTGAACAATGTAAGCAAAAGCAAATTTACTGCGAAAGATATTGGATAGCTCCTGAAATGAATGTTACAGACCAGAAAATCAAGATCACACATACAAAGTTCCCAACAGAACAGGCACAATCAGGATAGGAGGACTATTCAGCCAGGATATCAAGAGTCAGGCTAGGATACAATGAACATCAACCACACTTTCAGATCTTAAATCTCTTGCTGAGATTCAAAGTTCCAAGACAAAGAATCTGGATTAAGTTGAATGCCCCACTTACCCTCCTGCACAATGAGCTGCGGAGAAAAGACTTGGCCCAAACAGCCTGCTCTGTTTCTAAGGATTTTGGCAGCCTTTGTTTGGAGTGTCAGGAATGTGTGACAACAGTGTTGTCCCCCACCTCCTAATCCATGAGAGAGGTTGATTTCATAAAAGGAAACATTGGAACTTCTGGGACTGCGCTTAGGGATGAGCAGCCAGCAGAACAGCAAACACACCAGCACTGGGGGTAACTTCTCCTGGAGTTTACATATAATGCGGGGGGGGGGGGGGGGAGGGGGGGAGAAAACTGTGAATGTGGCTGAAAGTGACAGCCTGTGAATGAGGAAGAGGTAAACCAGCATGGTCTCTCTCTCTGTCCTCTCCCTTACACACACACACACACACACACACACACACACACACACACACACACACGGGAGGAGAAAGAGGCGAGACCAGGAAAGAGTTCAGAAAGCAAGAAAGCAACCAGGATTTTCATAGAGAACATTTCTACAGAGGAGAAAAACTTCTGGAAGGGAGAGGTTTGCAGAAATGAAACAAATGAAAATCTTTGTGTGATGCTTCTCTCTCTCTCTCTCTCTCTCTCTCTCTCTCTCTCTCTCTTTCTGTGTCTGTCTCTGTCTCTCTCTCTCTGTGTGTCTCTCTCTGTGTGTCCTTCTCTGTCTGTCTCTGTCTCTCTCTTGTCTTTGAACTGTTTTTCCTGGGTGCTTTGAAACCCAACTTCATTTGTCAAAGGAACTGTACTTTCCTCTCCATTTTGCAGGATCCTCTTTCACATTCCACATTCCAACAACTGTTTGTCTTAAAGAGGTTATCTGGATATTTAAAAGTCGCTAAAATAGTGTTGAGTCTTGATGATGAATGGCTGGAGAAGAAGCCAACACTGGAGGTGGTGAAGATGTGGCTAGTTTGGAGCCCAATCATCTCTATCATGTCACTGACAAGTCACCAGGACACTGTAATTCAGAATCATTAGTCAGCTGTCTTCTTAAAGCACAGGGGTAAATCGGCTACAGAAAAGCAGCAGGTACCACTGTTGTTCAGGAGGAGAGATTCTTTCCATGCTTTGGGGACTCCACAAACTTAAAAACCCAAACCCAAATAAAACAGTGCCAGAGGCTGGCAATCCCACTTTAGGAGCCAAGCAAGCAATCTGTTCTTATGCCAATAAAGCTGCAATTCTGCTGATTCTACAATCCTATAGTTGAAGATGGATTCTGATAATCCTGTCCTGAGAACCCAATTGACAAGATTACCTAGGAAGGTGGCATTTGTTATTTTCTTTTTTTTTTTGGTAGGAAAGAGTAGACTGTTAGAGACTTCTCTAAACTCAGAGAGATAAAAATACAAGAAATATACATGTACATCAAATCTGAAGCTGAACTGATACATATGTCTTTAAAGCCAAGCCAGATCTCTTCTTCTGCCTCATGAACTTGCCCAGAAACTGCTCTAGATATGTGCAGAACACATAAGAATTCACTGAAAACCTGGGTATTTAAGTGTTCTCTAAGCTTAAAAATGACAAAAAGCCTTGACGCAGACCTGCTCTGATAATGCAAACACTTTCCCCTAAAAGTTGTGTGCATTCGTGCCTCTGGCTGACTCCAGGTACTGTCAAGAGTAAGCATTTGAAACGAGGAGGAAGCACTTCACAGGGGCATTTGTAATAGTGTCTTGTGAAAAAATTAGTTTTCCTGCCCTATCCTATCAAATTATATAATGTTGTACGTATAAGAATATGCCAGAAAATGAGCATGTAAAGGGAAACAGAAGCAACTCCCAGATGAACGGCCTTGGAACATTCTAGACCTATGAATGATACGATAGTTCTTACATTGGTTCTTATTCAGATATCACAGAAGGAGGGCAAAAGGGAAAAAACAAAACAAAACAAAAACCCAAGCCCCTGGAACTATCACTTATTTTGCTATCAACTCTCTGTTCCTTCCCCATCAGATGTTTTCAACGCATCCAGTAGAATGAAACGACATGTTCCAGTTTGGTTGCTGGTATTTGATTCTCTAGTACAAAAGTGAAACCTGAAGTGGCCTCAACCCCAAACCTACTTCCACGCAAACCAAAGACCTAAAGTCAATTGGTGTTCCCAGCCAAACACATTTAGAATGGATTCCGAAATGATGCACACATTAAGTTTCCTCTCTCAGTGCTCTAGGAGGAGGGGTGATGTCATTGCAAAGTGTCTCCAGGTCAATCAGTATTCCCAGCAGATGGAGTGAAGGTATAATCCTAAATATTACAGAGATTTGTTCATGTACTTCTATGCTTTTGGGGTGACTTAGGGGCCTATTCTGAGAGAGGCTAGCACCCTATCAACCCAAACCTACTTAAAAATGTAACGTTGTGTGTACAGTGAGGTACTATGCTTTCTATTAAAAATACATATGCAATGACATCCAATACAGAATCATGCAGTGGAGAAATATGCAATAATTTAGAGAATTAGCCATAGAGTGTTTGACATCTCAGTTTTTCACTCTAGATTTTTGAATGAAAATGCCTTTATGAAACACTTGAGAAATGAATGGCATCATAAGAAGTTGTTCTAAAGGTGATTCTGTGTTCAGAAGATATACCACAGTGACTATTGCAGTGTACTTTAAGGACCAAAACCATATAGACAAGATAACCATATGGGTTTTCAGGGGATCCTGAATGAATCAGAAGGAAATGGGTCCGTTGGAGACAAGTCCTGGTATCTGTACTTTCTCCATTCCTGAATGAGGTTGCTTGTCCTTAGCAATCGTGTCTATTTTTAAGTATTCAAAATTACTTCTTCCCACCATGTGTTCCTCCAAATGTGTTTTACATTACACACAGCCATTGAGTACATCTAGATAAAAGCAGCTTCGTATTCTTACTGGAAAGAATTATTCCAGCCAGTAGTTTGAGAAGGGCCAGGGCTGCTTACTTTCATAAAGTTATCTAGGTATTTAATTATTTCAATAAGCATAACGTACAATCAAAACTTCAAAATCACACAAACTACTAGTTTTTTAGTATTTATTTAGAAATAGAGTTTGGAAAGTTCATTCAACCCCTTCTGTAAGCTTGTCTTTTTAGGTACATGGATCATCATCTTACATTTCTCAAATGCCAGATTCAACAGCAGGATCAGAAAAGAATCTGTGGCCTGTATGCTGCATTAGCAATAGAGGAACTCTCTAACAAAATGGAAATTCAGACACCCTGACATTCCAGGCTGGAGAATGCCTACAGGGGTTTATACAGCCCATAAATGTAACAATGAGGATTTTTTAAAATATACTTTTGTTAGTTCATATATTTTGAATAATTTTAGCAATAAAATCTAAGTAAACAGAATATTTGATTGGATTCTAATTTTGATATAATTTTTCTGAGTAGTCACTATGCACTAATTAGCAAAGAGATATTATTAATAGTTTGGGTAGCCAAGCAATATGGTACTTCTAAACAAAGATTTCTTTTTCTCATTTGCTTGAGCTTTAAATCTAGAGAAAAAAATGATTTTTCTCTACTTTTTTTATACTACTTGGACAAATATGATAAACCTATCAGGAGCTGTAGCTATTGAGGTTCAACACAATGGCTCAGTGGATCAAAATGCTTGTTTTGCAATTTCAACAATCTGGAGGACAGTCCTTAGAACCCACATTTAAAAAAAACAGATACAGTGGTGTACATCTATAATCTTAGCACTCCCAAAAATGAAGATTAAAGAATAACCCAGCTGAGGGCAATGTCTTAGCATATGCTGTACAGCAGAAATAAGTCTTTCTCATGGAGTGTAGGAAAGAGCTAATCCCAGGCATTCTCTGCGCGTGCCACATGTACCTGGGCACAAGTGTACCTCCACCCTCCACAGTAATGATAATTAGTTTCTTATGATTATAATATATATATATATATATATATATATATATATATATATATATATATATATATATTTAATGCATATATATATATAAGTTCGTAGATAAACACATAATTATGAAATCAACAACACCATCAAACTATAAACATATTACTCTATTGTTTCCTTTCACCCCTTTAATATTGTTTATTAAAATTAAATTATAATTACATATACAAGTATTATTAACGCTATAGGCATTATGCCATGCAGGTAAGTTCATGAATGCAAAGAGGTTTCTAATTAAAAGTCTAGCTCGTCACCCTGGAAACAATTCCCTGAGGATGATACTACTTGAGAATGTGTGTTACAGCTTAACACCAGCCTAACACACTTAACAGTAACAGTGTTCTCTTAGTCAGTGTAGTTTAAATTCCACTCCCCCACTAATAGGAGCCCAACTCTTGCCATGCTGGTGTCTATAAAACAGAACGTTACTTTTGTACTGGTGATCTCATACACTGTTTACAATGTTTACATATCAATACTCATTATTTTTCAGTTTCCATAATAAACACTGTCAACTCTGTCTAACCCAAAGTCTAAATGTACTATTACATATGGATAAAAGGCTCCCATTTTCCAAACTTTTAGAAATTAATTATTGGTAAATATTTCAACTTCTTTTATGTGTGTTCTTCCTTTGTTATGTCCTTATGGTTATGATGACATCGATGAGGCTGTAGGTATTACATTCCTATTATAGCACAGAGCTGTGTACTGGGTATAGCTTGCAATACATGCTTCTGGCTAGTGTATTGAGTCATGTATACATTCATGAAGAATTTTGCAAAGGCAATGTACTCATCATTATGTCATCAGTTAAGGAAATGAGTCACATCTTTGTGAAATTCATTCTTTGCTTTTGTTCATGCAAAGTGGAGTATTTTAACTCTAGAATTAATGTTGAATTAAAAAAACCTTAGACTGATGTCAAGACAGATTAGTGGGTTAAGGCATTTGCTGCCTGCCTGATACCCGAGTTTAATCCCCTGTGTAATTAGAGAAGGAGAAGTGGCCTTTACGTTGTCCTCACATGTGCAGTACATGCAATAAATAAGTAAATAGCATGTAAAAAACATTTGAATATACACTAATAGTTGATTCTGTATTTAAAACCTGCATCCTTAACTCTCCCACATAATTTATTCAAGAAGGTATTTACAAGTCTGCCCCCTTGAAACCAACTGTGGGTGCTTTATCATAGAGTGTCTGTTTCTGTATTAGATCATACTTTGGGTCATTATAATAAAACTCTGTTTGCCCTCCACCTACTAGATATTTACCCTCTATTATGATTATTTTGAGACAGGTCACACTATAAAATCCTACCTGGCATGAAACTCTCCATGATGATCAGGCTGAGACAAACTCAAAAGAGATCTGCCAAGTGGTGGGCTTAAAGGCATGTACTGCTGCACATCTGGTAGCTTTACTAAATGCCATGAACATTTTTTAGCTCTGCTTTTATAAAAGAATGGAGCTCTGCAATTCCTTTTCAAATTTTCTAGCAGCATCATTTATCACTATAGTCTAGGAATTGTTTTGTAATTTCTTTGACAGATTCTTCTCCCAAAGTACATCTTTAACTACTGGAACTCCACAAGGTCTAACCTACACCCCACACCCTTCATTATGTCTCCACCATCTGATATCCAATTACCTTTAACCTAAATGCCTCTCAAAAATCTTGAACTATTATTATTTCAGTTGCACCTGTTGGAATACAATATAGCACCAACTGCTTCATGTTTTAGGTATCTGAAACCGCTCCTTCAACTTTCTATAAGACAAACCCTTTATTGCAAGCTTCACCAAGGATCCAAAATCCTATTCTCCATCCTGTCTTCTACCCAGCTATTTCAGTAACAGGTGCTACTTCTGCCTGTTTGGTCAAGAAAAGATATTACGGCCAACACATCTCAGCACTGTCCAAAGCCCATGTCTATCTTTCCTCTTACTATCTACATTGACCTCTTCATTCTCATGTATATGTACACTTGAACATCCTCAACCTCTTCTGGAAGGCTCTTCCACTATTAAAATTCCTTGACTACTTTGTCCAAGTCTTTGGAGTTCTAGCTTTAATGTGCATTATATTCTATTTCCTGAATTTCTACTTTATGAAGCAAATCTGTTCCTATTAAATCTGGCCTCCAAGGTTTCACACCAAAATTTTGCAAATTATGGTCTTAGATGGGGATACTCAGATACATATGTTTTAACAAGTCACTTTAATCCTTTTGAACAAATATACTTGAAAAGTAGTGACATGTTATCCTTCATAACTTGGTATCTATCTGATTTTGACATTTGATGATACCAATAATTTGATAACTTAAATATCTAATATCATCATCTAGGATGATGGTTTCAAACCTTCTGCATGCTGCTACTCTTTAAGGGTTTCTCATGCTGTAGTGACCACCAACTTTAAAATTGTTTTTGTTGCTACTTCATACCTGTAATTTTGATACTTATAGATCATAATACAAATGCTTGTTTTCTGATGGTCTTTGGTACCCCCGTGAAATATCATTTACCCACCCCCCAAAGGGTGATGGCCAGCAGTTTGAGAACCTCTAATCTATGCATTTAACCCGATACATTAATGAATGAACTTGTTAGGGTAGCATTGGTCCCAGGATTATCTGTTCCTGACTGTCTGTTTTATCAATTATTAATTAGAGTCATTGTTTTAAGAGTATCCAGAGACACAGAAACCTGGAAATGGGTTACTGCATCTCCCAAAGCATTTCCCTGCTGGAAGTCATGGTTGAGTGATACATAGGATTGGTGCTGAGTCTCTGTTGTGTTTAAATCCTTTACATAAAGCAACTAGAGGAGTATTCTAGACGACTTACAGCCCATCCTCATGGTGGTCCTAGTCTGGCAAAGGGGTAGTGATAGGAAATGAGAAAAATTCTTGGCATATTGAGTTTTTGAATACAGGAGTCATTTTATAAACAGTGTTAGGATTTCTTTTAGAAGAGAGAAGTTCTCTTTCCTATCAAAAATTACATTTGATGAAAATTTGAAAGTGTAAACCTGAGTAGCCTTAATTTTTAAGTGAGAGGCAGAGCTCCAGCTGTGGAGAGCAGGTCTTTATAGCATAGAAATATCAGAATTGTTTTTGATCATATAACTAAGGAGAACAGGTGTGTGTGTGAGTGTGTGTGTGTGTGTGTACATTATGTGCATGTGTGAGTGTGGGGGGTTCATACATGAATATATGTGAGGATACAAAGGTTGGCCTTAGATATCTTTCTAGATTACTCTTCATCTTTTTGAGGCAGGTTCTCTCAGTAAATATGGAATTAATCAGTTCAGTTATTCCTGCCTGGCCAATGAGCTTTAAGAGTATTATGATCTCTGTCCCTCCCCTTCACCCCTGTAAGTTATAAACAAGTGCCCCTGCATATGACTTTGATGTGATTCCTGGAGATTTGAACTCATGTTCTTATGCTTGTGTGGGAATCGCTTTATCAACAAAGGCATCTCTCACAGGATTTTATTTTAATATACGACTTAACTTAGAAATAATATTTTAATAAAACATTATTTTTTGATATACACAGTATAGATTTCATATACACTGAGATACCAGTCTGCATGTCTACCACAAGAGGTTGCATTATCTGAGGAAACTTTTATATCAGTAGGGCTGAGTAATTCTTTTAGTATTCATACATGTTCTAATATAATACAATATACTTGGGACTTTGAGACATCAATATAATTTTATAGATATTGACTGCCTCACTTCCAGGTGACATCATAACAAAAAAATCTTTCCATCAGAGAACCCTACACTTTACATCTATAAAATGTTCCTGAATTTGAAACTAAATGAAAATCATAAGACTCAAACTTCTCTAGTTGGTGGGGGGATAGAGAGGGAGAACAATGAAAGAGGTATCCTGATAGAGGGGGTGATTTTGGGATTTGGGAAAAACCTGATACCAGGGAATCTCCCAGGAATCCACAAGGATAACCCCAGCAAGGACTCCAAGCAATAGTGGAGAGAATGCCTGAATTATAATCGTGGGTTATTTTTTAATTGTCATCATAGAACCTTCACCAGTAATTGATGGAAACAGATGCAGAGATCCAAAGCTAAGCACTGGGCCAAGTTCTGAGAGTCCATCGAGAGAGGGGGGGATTAT
>CAWTZC010000226.1:0-11096 GCA_963919715.1 Microtus obscurus | reverse complement strand
TTTATTCTTCATATTGGGGCCAGAGGTTATCCATTCATTGTTTCCTATAAAGCAACTGGTTCACACTTAAATTTTTTATCTTCAATATTTGTAAGATCCTCATTTCTCATGGTATTAAGTTAGCAAAGATATGAAATCTATTATATTTCCAACTCAATATATATATCAAGCTCCTTTAAGCCCACTTCTGGTAGAACTGATTGCTTAGAAATAGTTATAGTTTACACACACCCTGGCAAGACAATGCAATGATCTGTGACAAATCCTGTGAACACTGGGCTGCATTGCTCCTCCATCTTCTCTCCCATATTCGTGGAAGGGGAACTTCTCAGCGAAGAAAGGACTTTAGGACTTCCAAGTGAAGAGGAAGATTTGTGTCACCCGAACAACCCATTGCTCCATGTCCATTGTAATACCTGGATTGTAAATCATTTCTATGCTGAGTTCCCACATAGTGCATTAGGAAGCCTAACTTTTCATCGGAGAGTAAGTCTTACATATGTTAACCACCTCCTAAAAAAAAAGATTTTCTTCTTTATCCCCATCCCACGTTTACCGTTCCCCATCCTCCCTTCTCACAATTCTCTCCCCTTCTCACTCACCCCCTCCCACCACACCCCAAATCAAATTTTTGCCCGGCAATCTGGTCTACTTCCCATAACCAGGAGGATAGCTATATGTTTTTCTTTCGGTTCACCTTCTTATTTAGTTTCTTTTAGGATATCAAATTATGGAGCTCACTGACCTTTATTTATCTCTAGAAACCAATTATGAGTGAAATTATCCATGTTCATCCTTTTGGGTCTGGGTTACCTCACTCAGGATAATTATTTTCTATTTCCATCCATTTATATGCAAAATTCGCGAGAAGTCATTGTTTTTTGCAGCTGAAGTAGTATTCTAATGTATATATATTCTATACTTTCTTCATCCATTCTTCCATTGAAGGGCATCTGGGATTTGTTTCCAGGTTCGGCTATTACAAATAATGCTTCGATGAACATAGTTGAACAAATATCCTTGTCATATGATCGAGCATCTCGTGGGTATATTCCCAAGGTGGCATTAACTGGCTCTCCTTGGGTAGGTTGATCCCAAATTTCCTGAAAACCGCCACACTGCTTTCCAAAGTGGTTGCACAAGTTTGCATTCCCACCAGCAATGGATGAAATTTACCTTTCTCCACAGCCTCTCCAGCAAAGGCTATCATTAGTGTTTTTGATTTTAGCCATTCTGACAGGTGTAAGGTGATATCTCAATGTTGTTTTGATTTGCATTTCCCTGATCGCTAAGGAGGCTGAGCATGACCTTAAGTGCCTTTTGGCCATTTGAACTTCTTCTGTTGAGAATTCTCTCTTCAGATCAGTGCCCCATTTTTTAATTGGGTTAATTAGCATTTTAAAGTCTAGTTTCTTGAGTTCTTTATATATTTTTGGAGATCAGACCTTTGTCTGTTGCGGGATTAGTGAAGATCTTCTCCCAGTCAGTGGGTTCCCTTTTTGTCTTAGTGACAGTGTCTTTTGCTTTACAGAAGCTTCTCAGTAGCAAAACCTGCCCCACACCCAATTAGCTATTCGCTAATTGCTAACACCTAATCTGATAGCGAACTGCCTTAAATTCCAGCTATCAGGAGCTAGGTGTGGCCAACTCCTGACTTCTTAGCCTACCTGACCGGATGTAGGTTACGTGACTGGAGACCACGCGCCAGATTCCATGCTCCTGTGCCCTGCTCCCCAAGCCCTCATTCAGGGGTATATAAGTTGTTACCCTGTCCCTAATAAACGGAGGCTTTGACAAAAAAAAAAAAAGAAAAAAAAAAAAAGGTTAACAACTGAACTATCACTTATACCAGTTAGGGAAACAATCAGTTTTCTACGATTGAGTGACACTGAGCATGTCAGCTATTTTTGGGCAAGCCTCATGTTCAGGAGTAATTGACCAACAACATATGACTCCACAGGATTTTGTCTGAGCTTTATTTGGTTACAAGTTGGGCTTTTTGTTTGTTTTCAATCTTTTTTTCTTTCTTTTCTTGGTATGACTTTCTTGTTTCTAAGTTTTGGAAGATTTTATTGTTGTACAGGATTTTTGCTTCTTGTTAAAGAAAGAACTTAAAGTTAGGTGGAGTAGGGATGGGAAAAGATCTGAAGGGACTTGAGGAGAGGAAGAATATGTATCAAAGTGTATTTGAATTTGAAAATTGTTTTAAATATTGGAAAACATAATAAATTAATTTAAAAATAAAAAAAAAAAAAGAAATTCTGACAGTGAAAAAGTATCTATTTGGGTGAGGCTCTGGTTTATAAAGGTTGCTTCTTAAGAGGCTTAAGTCTCCAGAGTTGGTCGCTGTACCTACAAACTCATTCTTCTAGATTCCAATCCACTACCATCACATTCTAGTGAGGAGGTGTTTATGCATCAAGGTATAGTTCAGGTAGATATTTTGGATGAAAATATCATTTCTATATAGCATCTAATAACATCATTGACATTTTGGCCTGTGTCCCTCTTGTTTGTCTGTCCACTCTTTAGTTTCTTTTATATCTAATTTTATGAAGCCAAAGCTTGCATCTTGGGGAAAGATAATTTAAACGTTGTTTATCTTTTCACACCATTTCCTTTGTGAAATTTTTATTTTCTTACAAATTTATAACATGAAATATTTATAATTTGTTAATTGTTTTATATTAATTTATTAGAGGGCACATATACTACAATATATATGTGGTGGTCAAAACAACTTTCTTTTTAACTTATTTTTAAAAATTTCATTTTATATATTTCAACAAAATTTCTCCCACCCATCCCTCCTCCTGTCCTCTTTCAACTTCCCGTTAGCCTACCCCATACATCTGTCCCAACAGGTAAGGGCTCCCATGGGAAGTCAGCAAAATCTGGCACATTAAGGTGGGACAGACCAAGTCCCTCTGCCCATATTAAGGCTGAGATGGCATCCTATCACAGGGAATAAGCTCCAAGAAGCTACCTCATACACCAGGGATAGATTTTGGTCCTACTGCCAAGGGTCCCTCAGATAGTTCAAGCTTCACTACTGTCTCCCACATGTGGAGGACCTATTTCAGTTCCATGGAGGCTCTACAGCTGTTGGCCCAGAGTTCATGAGTTTCCATGAGCTTGGTTCAGCTGTCTCTGTAGATTTCTCCATCATACCTTACCTCCTTGCCCGCCCATTCCCTCCTCTCTCTTTACTATTCCTGGAAGCTCGTCCTGGGACTTGATTGTGGATCTCTGCATCTGGTTTATCCAATTATTGGATGAAGGCTCTCTTGGTCCTCTCTGTACTGAGTACCAAAAACACTTTCAAAAATCAGTTCTTTCCTTTTACTATAGGATCCAGAGCGGAAACTCAGGCCTTCAGGTTTATGGGGCAAGAGCCTTATACCAGCTGAATCATCCCAACAGCCTGATAGAGGAGTTTATATAGCATACAGATTATCTTTAAATTGACCTCTGAAAGAAATAAAAGGTCTATGTTTTGCCATGCAAAATAAAAATAATAGAGTTTATAAGATTTGTGAAGAACCATGTTAAATGGCAGATTTGGTGTACAAACTAGGGCCCATATCATATATCAGCTTTGCCAAAAACACATGTCTATGCTTATTTTGTTCTAATAACTGCTTTGACCAGAGGGCCCTTAGTTTATTTGAAAAAAAGTAATATGAGTTGAAGAAAATTAGGAGCAGTGAATACTTTAAAAAATATGGTTCAAATAAGGAGAAGAAAGGTATAAGTAAACACTGGTGGCTAAACGAGATAAGAAAATCATCTGAAGTTAAAGAACTTGAGTTCTAAAGGCAGGCAATTGAAAAAGTCAAGGCCTTTGAAAGTGTACGGAGAGTTTGACCCAACCTGAACTACAAAAACCTACTATAAGAAAGTCTAAAAAATTAGAAAAGGACAAGATTACCAAATCAGATGAGATGAACACATAAAATTCACATACATGAGGCTGAATTCAGGATCTACAAAACAAAATCTTTCATTTTCCTTCACCACAAACAATATTCGTAATGAGTATCCTGCCCCCATCGAGGAATGTGCTAAACCAATATGGGGTAAAGAGCATCACACACTAGGGCATACTGTGTTTTACTAGAAAATCATACATCTGTGGCAATATGTTATTTTGAAAATATCTTTTGGTGTTATTATTTTTAACCTAGTATAGAGAGGTTAAATATTAGTTCTTAGGCATAGTAGACAATTTCTCTGCTTCTGGCCATATCCCCAGCCCTGTGTATCTCCATTTCTTGTGTAAGGATTGCTCAAGAGTGCCTTCTTATTCTTAACCACCCACTTTGTTCCCACCTGGAGGGTGATGCACAGGCAGTGTCACCTACGTTTTGTTGACAAAATACATCAATATTTTTCATTAAAGTTCCCTCACAACAGAAATTCAGGGTTAAAACAAGGTCCAGCTCCTGAGGAAATGCATCACCTCAAAAGTCTGTGTTCATGCTTAATTAACCTCGTCTCGAAATGCTTCACAATGGATACATCCCTCAGCCTTTCTGGTTTGTTTGTTTGTTTCTAGCTGCAATAATGAAAGCCTATTGTGAACATGTAAGCAAAAAGCAAATTTACTGGAAAGATATTGGATAGCTCCTGAAATAATGTACAGACCAGAAAACAAGATCCACACATACAAAGTTCCCCGTACAATCAGGACAGGAGGACTATTCAGCCAGGATATCAAGAGAGTCAGGCTAGGATAAATAACATCAACCACACTTTCAGATCTTAAATCTCTCTTGCTGAAATTCAAAGTTCCAAGACAAAGAATCTGATTAAGTTAATCCCACTTACTCCTGCACATGAGCTGTAAAAAAACTTGGCCCAAACAGCCTGCTCTGTTTCTAAAGTTTTTGGCAGCCTTTGTTTGGAGTGCAGGGAATGTGTGAACAACTGATGTTGTCCCCCATCTAATCCATGAGAGAGAGTTGATTTCATAAAAGGAAACATTGGAACTTCTGGGATCAGCCCAGGGATGAGCAGCAGCACAACAAGCACACAGCACTGAAATTAACTTCTCCTGGAGTTTACATATAATGCGGGGGGGGGGAGAAAAACTGTGAATGTGGCTGAAAGTGATAGCCTGTGAATGAGGAAGAGGTAAAAAGCCCAACATGGTCTCTCTCTCTCCTCATACACACACACACACACACACACACACACACACACCGGGAGGAGAGAGGGCGAGACCAGAAAAGAGTTCAGAAAGCAAGAAAGCAACCAGGATTTTCATAGAAACATTTCCACAGAGGAGAAAAACTTCTGGAAGGAGGGAGGTTTGCAGAAATGAAACAAATGAAAATCTTTGTGTGATGCTTCTCTCTCTCTCTCTCTCTCTCTCTCTCTCTCTCTCTCTGTGTGTGTGTGTGTGTGTGTGTCTCTCTGTCTCTCTCTCTCTGTGTCCCTTCTCTGTCTGTCTCTGTCTCTGTCTCTCTCTTGTCTTTGAGCTGTTTTTCCTGGACACTTTAAACCCAACTTCATTTGTCAAAGGAACTGTACTTTCCTCTCTCCATTTTGCAGGATCCTCTTTCACATTCCATTAAATATGTCTTTAAAGTGATAACTATCCCTTTCCTTCCGCGAGACACCCAGCAGCACGGGCATCCCTACCAGGACATCTCTGGTGTTTTCTCTCGGCGGCAGCCGGACAGGGAGCTCAGGCGATTCCTCATCCTCCTCACTCTTGGTCGTCTCAGGGCTTTCTGCCCATACTTCCTCTCTATTCTTCCCCCATTGCATCCACACCCTCCCCCCTCCTCTACCCCCCCCCCATCTTTACCACACACATCCCAGCTCAGCCTGTTTGGGCGCCTGGGAAGTCCAGTGGGAGGCGTTCCGGGGGTAGTACTCCTTTGTCTAGGTGGCCTGCCTGCCTGCGGCAGCGGGCTCGCCCTTTTTCGAGACCCCACCAGGGAGATCATCCGGGTGCCAAACATCCACTGGGCAGTTCAAGCTCAGCAGGCCACCTTGCTTCCACACTGAAGATACCCCAGGGGCTCAGTCACAGCAAAACTACCAACACCCCTCTCTTCGGCTTCATTTGAAAGAGGAGATCGGAAGGCCCCAATCAAATTCCCTCCAACAACCTGAAAGGCAACATACATCCCCAACCCAGGGATCATAATTGTCCCTATCAAGTAGAAGAAATCGACCCAAAAGTGAATTTTTAAAATAATAGAAGACCTTAAACGGGGAGGTAAAAACTTCCATAAACAATTGATTCCAAACAAAAGGGTAAAAATAATAAATCGCTCAAAGATACCAAAAAACCAAGAGAAACAAGAAAATGCAATCAAACAGGTAAGGGAAATGGTTCAAACCTGAATGAAATGGAAGTAATAAAAAACATAAACCGAGGGAGGTTGAGATGGAAAATCTGGGTACACGACGACTAAACCATACTACCCGATTACAGTTAGAGAAGATGTCAGACACTGAAGATACCATAGAAAATTAACACACTGATCAAAAAACATCAAAACCAACAAATTCTCATCACAAAACCATTCAAAATATGGGACACAATAAAAAGACCAAACCTAAGAATAATTGGGATACAAGAAGGAGAAGAATACATCAATGTTCAAAAATATATTTAATAAAATTATAGAAAAAACTTTCCCAGCCTAAAGAAAGATATTCCTTTGAAGGTTCAAGAAGCATACAGAACACCGAGATAGACTGGACCAAAAAAAAATCTCCTCACCACATAATAATCAACACAAAACATCCAAAAAAGAAAAATTTGGTCAAAAAAAAGGTCAAGTTACTTATAAGGTAAACCTATCAGACTTACTCCTGACTACTCTATAATGAGCCAGGTCCTGATAGATTCTGCAGAAGCTAAAGAACATGATGCAAGCCCAGACTACTATACCCGCCAACTTTCGTTCACTATAATGGAAAACAAAATTTTCCGGATAAAACACATTTAAACAATCCCCAAATCCCTTAAGAAGTAATAGAAGGAAAATCACAACCAAACCAACATACCCAATTCCTTCTAACACCCTTTCCACAACTACAAAAACAACACACAAACCCTATACTAAAAAGTACCAGGTTAGCAACCACTGTCATTAATATCCTTAATGTCAATACTCAACTCACCTATAAAAAGCCCTAATTATCCAAACGGATCCAACATTCTGCTATTTACAAAAACACACCTCAACCACAAAATACACCTACTTAGAGTAAAGGGATGGAAAGGTTTATCAACAAATGACCTAAAAACAAGCAGGTGTGGCCATACTTTTCTACAAAGTTACTTCAAACTTAAATCAATCAAATGAGGGGATATTTTATACTCCTAACGAGCAATTGATCGGATTCTCTATCCTGAATATCTATCCCCTAATATAAAAACACCCACATATGTAAAAAAAACATTACTAAAACTCAAGGCCCCATCAAACGCACACACTAATAGTGGAGATCTCAACACGCCTCTTTCACCAATGACAGGTCAATCAGACAAAACCCGGAATAGAGATTAATGGAGTATTGAATCAAATACTTAACAACATCTATAACATTCCACCCAAATAGGAAATATCTTCTTCTCTGCAGCTCATAACCTTCTCGAAAATTACCACATCCTCGTTAACAAACTTCCACAGTTACAAAAAAATATCCATCCACTTTCTTATCAATCCCACACTAAGTTAGAATTCAACAACAATGCTACCCCCCGAAAGCCTGCAAACTCCTGGAGGCTGAATATCACTATTACCCCCTGGATTAAAGAAGAAATAAAGAAAGAAATTAGTCTTCCTTGAATTCAATAAAATAAAGAATCAACATACTCAAACTTATCGGACACTTTAAAGCAGTCCTAAGGGAAAGTTCATAGCCCTTAGTGCCCACTTAAAGAAAACAGAGAAGCATACATTGGGACTTAACAGCCCACCTGAAAGCTCTAGAAAAAAGAAGCAGACTCACCTAGGAGGAGTAGAAGATAATTCAAACTGAGGGCTGAAATCAACAAAATAGAACACAAAAACAATCCAAAAATCAATGAAACAAAAAGCTGGTTTCCTGAAAAATCAACAAAATTGATAAACCCCTATCCAAACTAATCAAAGCGGCAAGAGAAATCTGCAAATTAATAAGATCAGAAATGAAGGGGACATAACCACAGACATGGAAATTCAGAGAAGTCTTAGATCTTACTACAAAAACCTGTATGCCACAAAACTAAATTAAAAGAAATACACTTTTTAGATAAATACCATTCCAATTAAATCAGGACCAGGTAAGCAATCTAAATAAACCTGTCGTCGCGAAGTTAGAAGCTGTTATCAAAAACCTCCTAAAAAAGCCCAGGACCAGACGGTTTCAATGCGGGATTCTAAATTTCCAAAAGACCTATACTTTCCAGTATTTCACATATAAAACAATCTTCCAAATTCTTTTATGCTACCATCACTCTGTACCAAAACCACCAACTCACCAAGGAATTACAGCCAATCTCACTCTAACATCGCCAAAAATCCTCAACAAAATACTGGCGAACGTATCAGAATACATTAGAAACATTATCCATTATGATCAATAGGCTTCATACCAGAGATGCAAGCTGTTCACATTCGAAAATCTATCATTAATCCATCCTATAAATAAACTAAAAAAAAAACATATATCATTTCATTGATGCTGAAAAAGCTTTTGACAAAATTCAACATCCCTTTATTAAAATCTTGGAATTAGGGATAGGGTCATACTTAAATATAATAAAAGCTATTTACAGCAAACCGACAGCTAACATCAAATTAACGGAGAGACTCAAAGCCATCCCACTTAAATCAGGAACACGACAGGGCTTCCACTCTCTCCATACCTCTTCAATATAGTGCTTGAAGTTTTTGCACTAGCAATAAACAACCTAAGGGGATAAGGGGATTCGATTGGAAGGAAGAGTTAAACTTTCGTTATTTGCAGATGATATGATAGTCTACATACGACCCCAAAAACTCCACCAAAAACTCCTACAGCCTGATAAACCCTTTATATGTGGCATACAAATCACTCCAAAAAATCAGTTCCCTCCTATACACAAATATGAAGCAGAGGGGGAAATCAGAACTCCTTTCCCGATCACAAACACATAAAATTCGTAATTACAAAGTGAAGGATCTATTACAAACTTTAAGGCATTGAAGAAAGGATTGAGAGGATACCAGAAAATATCTCCTTGCTCTGATTGGATTTAAAATCAATTAAAGCATTTTAGATTCATCAATCCCCATCAATCCTTAATTCTTCACTGATCTTAACATATCACTTTATATGAATACAACCCAGGATATCAAAAAAATCTTGCCTACAATGTCTTCCTGAGGCATTACCATCCATACTTAAAACTCTTTACTATAATAAAACGTTGGTATTCATAAAAATATCACCAATTTAAATCTTAACCCACAAACCTATACACCTCATTTTCATAAAGGTGCTAAAAGTATACAATGGAAGAAACATCTTCAACAAATGGTGCTGGCACAACTGGATATCAATTAAAAAAAATTACCCATATCTATCACCATGCACAAAAACTCAGAGTCCAAATGATCCAAACCTCAATATCAATCTGAACACACTGAATGATATAAGTCCCTACAACAGATGGGCACACGATCCCTTCTAGGTATAACCCCAGCAGCACAGTCCTTCTAGGGCAACATTAATAATGACCTACTGAAACTCAGAAGCTTCTTAAAGCAAAAACACTGTCACTAAGACAAAAAACCACTGACTGGGAAAATCTTCACCACCCCCAACAGACAAAGGTCTATCTCCAATATAAAACTCAAAACTACTTTAATCTATTAACCCAATTAAAAAATGGGGCACTGATCTGAAGAGAGAATTCTCAACGAAGAAGTTCAAATGGCCAAAAGGCACTTAAGGTCATGCTCAGCCTCTTTAGCGATCAGGGAAATGCGAAATCACAAACAACATTGAATATCACCTTACCCTGTCAGAATGCTAAAATCAAAAACACTAATGATAGCCTTTGCTGGAGAGGCTGTGGAGAAAGGGGTACCCTCATCCATTGCTGGTGGGAATCAAACTTATGCAACTTCAGCTCTTTGAAAGCAGTGTGGCGCTTTCTCAGGAAATTTGGGATCAACCTACCCATGACCCAGCAATGCCCTCTTGGGAATATACCCCCGAGATGCCCGATCATATACAAGACATTTGTTCAACTATGTTCATAGCAGCATTATTTGTAATAGCCGAGACCTGAAACAACCTTCCCTTCAATGAGATGCATGAAAGAGATATTTTACTCATGCAATACTCTTTGTTTGCATGCAAATGATTATAAAACACTATCCTGGCAGGTAACCCAGACCCAAAAGGATGAATTTCTATCACTCATTCTACAGAAAAATCAAAAGGTCAGTATCTATAATTTATATCCTAAAAAACTATAAAAGGTGAACCGAGAAAAAAAACACCTCATACTATCCTCCTGGTTATGGAATAACCAGATTCAGTTTATTATCTTGTGGGGTGTTGGTGGGAGGGTGAGGGAGAATGTGAAAGGGAGGATGGACACTGGGGAAATCGGGATATTTGGGATAAAGGAGGGTTGGTTAGGGGAGCAGAGAACACACATCTTAATTACCCATCTTAGAATAGAAAAATTAAAATTAAAAAAAACAGTTTCCAATGAGAGTCTTAAAGCTGCCTAACTAAAGTACTCAAACAGGTAAGAAATAAATCAACAGGTAAAGTATACAATAATCAACAAATACATATATTAATTATAATGCACTACTTAACTCGTGTTACTATTAAATATAAAACTTATTCTACAACATTTATAAATTTTGTAGCAAAAATCTTCTCAAGTTTTGTAAATTAAAATATATAGCTCTTAATTTAAACCCGGTAGCCTGTCTGGTACACCCGGGCAGGATAAAAAAGCTAAAAAATGAAAGCCAGTCTGATATGTCTATTTACAAATTCCCAGCACTGTTGCTAATGTTATAGCAAAAAAATCCCTTAAAGTTTTATGTTAAACTTCTAAAATGGCTCACCAAATGAAA
>CAWTZC010000225.1:0-89325 GCA_963919715.1 Microtus obscurus | reverse complement strand
TTTGTCAAATCCCAAACTAGGGCTTCTCATTTCACAGTAACACTTCTGCGTTTCTCAAAGAAGCATTTCATGAAATTCTAACCCTTTCAAGAGAACGTGATTATCTTTCAAAGTAAAGCTTCTAGAGAGAAAATGAGCTCTGCTCTAACTTTAAACAGTATTTAGATATACTCCAAAGTATGGCTTCTCATTTCAGAGTAACCCATGAGTGTTTCTCAGAAAATTTTGTGATGTGGAGCCAGTGTGGAGAACTGTTGCTGGAAGGAATTGTTTGTGATAGGGAGTCAGTTTGGAGAACTGTTGCAGGACGGTATTGTTTTGTGATAGGGAACCAATGTGGAGAACTATTGCAGGAAGGTATTGTTTTGTGTTTCAGAGCCAGTGTGCAGAACAATTGCAGGAAGGTATTGTTTTGTGATGCGGAGCCAGTGTGGAGAACTGTTGCAGGAAGGTGATTTTTTATTTGGCAGAGCCAGTGTGGAGAACTGTTGCAGGAAGGTATTGTTTTGTGATGTGGAGCCAGTGTGGGAGATTTGTTGCAAGAAGGTGTTTTTTCTGTTTTGATGGAGCCGTGTGGAGAATTGTTGCAGGAAGGTATTGTTTTGTGATCCGGAGCTGGTGTGGAGAACTTTTTCAGGAAGGTATTGTTTTCTGATAGGGAGCCAGTGTTTAGAACTGTTGCAGGGAGGTATTTTTTTGTGATACAAGGCAAGTGTGGATAACTGTTTTGGAACGTATTGTTTTGTGATAGGGAGCCAGTGTGGAGAACAGTTTTTGGAAGGTTTTAGTTAGTGATGCGGAGCCAGTGTGGAGAACTTTTGCAGGAAGGTGTTTTTTTGTTTTGCGGAGCCAGTGTGAAGAACTGTAGCACGAAGGTACTGTTTTGTGATGTGTAGCCCGTGGGGAGGATACTTGCAGTAAGGTATTGATTTGTGATGCGGAGCCAGTGTGGAGAACTGTTGCAGGAAGGTATTGATTTGTGAAGCAAAGCCAGTGTGGATAACTTTGCAGGGAGGTATTGTTTTGTGATAAGGAGCCAGTGTGTAGAACTATTGCAGGAAGGTATTGTTTTCTGATACGGAGCCAGTATGGAGACCTGTTGCAGCGAAGTATTGTTTTGTGATGTGGAGCCAAGTGTGGAGAACTGTTGCAGGAAGGTATTGTTTTGTGATAGGGAGCCAGTGTTTAGAACTGTTGCAGGAAAGGTATTGTTTTGTAATAGGGAGCCAGTAAGGAGAACTGTTGCAGGAAGGTATTGTTTTGTGGTACGGGGCCAGTGTGGAGACCTGTTGCAGGAATGTATTGTTTTGTGATGCGCAGTGTGGAGAACTGTTGCAGGCAAGTATTGTTTTGTGATAGGAGCCAGTGTTTAGAACTGTTGCAGGAAGGTATTGTTTTGTGATAGGAGCCAGTAAAAAGAACTGTTGAAGGGAGGTATTATTTTGTGATACGGGCAAGTATGGAGAACTGTTGTAGGAAGGTATTGTTTTGTGATAGGGGCCAGTGTGGAGAACTGTTTTAGGAAGGTTTTCGTTTGTGATGCAGAGGCTGTGTGGATAACTGTTTCAGGAAGGTGTTTTTTTGTTTTGTGGAGCCAGTGTTAAGAACTGGAGCAAGAAGAAATTGTTTTGTGATGCGGAGCCAGTGTGGAGAACACTTGCAGTAAGGTATTGATTTTTGTGATGCGGAGCCAGTGTGGAGAACTGTTGCAGGGAGGTATTGTTTTGAGATAGGGAGCCAGTGTGGAGAACTGTTTCAAGAAGGTATTGTTTTGTGAAGTGGAGCCAGTGTGGAGAACTGTTGCAGGGAGGTTTTTTTTTTTTTTTTTTTTGTGAAACGGAGCCAGGATGGAGACCTGTTACAGCGAGATATTGTTTTGTGATTCGGAGCCAGCATTGAGACCGTCCTTCCGGAGATCTCCATAGTGTCTCCGCATCACAAACAATACCTTCCTGCAACAGTTCTCCTCACTGGCTCCCTATCAAAAACGAATACCTTTCCTGCAACAGTTCTCCACACTGGCTCCTTATCTTAAAACTAAACCTTCCTATAACAGTTCTCCAAACTGGCTCCCTATCACAAAAAATACCTTTCTAAAACAGTTCTCCACACTGGCTCCTCATCACAAAACAATACCTTCCTGCAACATGTATAGACACTGGCTCCGAATCACAAAATAATGCCTTCCTGAAACAGTTATCCACACTGGCTCCTGATCACAAAACAAGACCTTCCTGGAACAGTTCTCCACATCATAAAATTATACCTTCCTGCAACAAGTATCCACACAGGCTCCGCATCACAACCATACCTTTCCTGAAACATTTCTCCACACTAACTCCACTTCACTAAAAATACCTTCCTGCAACAGTTCTCCACACTGGCTCCACATCACAAAACAATACCTTCCAGCAACATTTCTCCATACTGGCACCCTATCACAAAACAATACGTTCATGCAACAGTTCTCCACAGTGGCTCCGTATAACAAAATAATACCTTCTTGCAACTGTTCTCGACACTTGCTACGTATCACAAAAAAATACCTTCCTGCAAAAGTTCTCCACACTGGCTCCGCAATCACAAAACAATACCTTCCTGCAACAGTTCTCCTCACTGGCTCCCCTATCAGAAAACAATACCTTCCTGCAACAGTTCTCCACATGGGCTCTGCATCACAAAACAATACCTTCATGCAACCGTCCTTGACACTGGCTCCCTAAAAGAAAACAATACCTTCCTGCAAGAGTTCTCCACACTGGCTCCGTATCACAAAAATATACCTTCCTGCAACAGTTCTCCACAATGGCTCCCCTATCACAAAACAATACCTTCCGGCAACAGTTCTCCACACTGGCTCCGTATCCAAAAACAACACCTTCGTGCAACAGTTATCCACACTGGCTCCGTATCACAAAACAACACCTTCGTGCAACAGTTCTCCACACTGGCTCCCCTATCACAAAACTACACCTTCCGGCAACAGTTCCCCACACTGGCTCCGCATAACAAAACAATACCTTCTTGCAACAGTTCTCCACACTGGCTCACTATCACAAAATTATACATTCCTGCAACAGTTTTACACACTGGCTACATATCACAAAACAATACCTTCCTGCAACAGTTCTCCACACTGGCTACATATCACAAAACAATACCTTCCTGCAGCAGGTCTCCACACTGGCTCCGCATAACAAAACAATACCTCCTTGCAACAGTTCTCCACACTGGATCCGTATCACAAAACAAAATCTTCCTGCAACAATTCTCCACAATGGCTCCCTATCACAAAAAAATACCTTCCTGCAACAGTTCTCAACACTGACTCTGCATCACAAAACAATACCTCACTGCAATAGTTCTCCACACTGGATCTGCATCACAAAAGAATAACTTCCAGCAACATGTCTTCACACTGGCTTCCTATCACAATACTATACAATCCTGCAACAGTTCTCCACACTGGCTCCATATTACAAAAAAAATACCTGCCTGCAACAGTTCTCCAAACTGGCTCTGCATCACAAAACAATACCTTCCTGCAACACTTCTCCACACTGGTTCCCTCTCACAAACCCATACCTTCCTGCAACAGTTCTACACACTGGCTCCCTATCACAAACAAATATCTTCCTGCAACAGTTAACCACACTGGCTCCCTATCACAAACAGTACCTTCCTGTAACAGTTCTCCATACTTTGTTCCATATCACAAAACAACACATTCCTGCAACAGTTCTCCACACTGGCTCCCTATCACAAAACAATACCTTCCGGCAACAGTTCTCCACACTGGCTCCGTATCACAAAACAACACCTTCGTGCAACAGTTATCCACACTGGCTCCGTATCACAAAACAACACCTTCGTGCAACAGTTCTCCACACTGGCTCCCTATCACAAAACTACACCTTCCGGCAACAGTTCCCCACACTGGCTCCGCATAACAAAACAATACCTTCTTGCAACAGTTCTCACACTGGCTCACTATCACAAAATTATACATTCCTGCAACAGTTTTACACACTGGCTACATATCACAAAACAATACCTTCCTGCAACAGTTCTCCACACTGGCTCCATATCACAAAAACAATACCTTCCTGCAGCAGGTCTCCACACTGGCTCTGTATCACAAAACAATACCTCCCTTCAACAGTTCTCCACACTGGATCCGTATCACAAAACAAAATCTTCCCGCAACAATTCTCCACAATGGCTCCCTATCACAAAAAAATACCTTCCCTGCAACAGTTCTCAACACTGACTCTGCATCACAAAACAATACCTCACTGCAATAGTTCTCCACACTGGATCCGCATCACAAAGAATACCTTCCAGCAACATGTCTTCACACTGGCTTCCTATCACAATACTATACAATCCTGCAACAGTTCTCCACACTGGCTCCATATTACAAAAAAAATACCTGCCTGCAACAGTTCTCCACACTGGCTCTGCATCACAAAACAATACCTTCCTGCAACAGTTCTCCACACTGGTTCCCTCTCACAAACCACTACCTTCCTGCAACAGTTCTACACACTGGCTCCCTATCACAAACAAATATCTTCCTGCAACAGTTAACCACACTGGCTCCCTATCACAAACAGTACCTTCCTGTAACAGTTCTCCATACTTTGTTCCATATCACAAAACAACACATTCCTGCAACAGTTCTCCACACTGGCTCCGCATCACAAAGCGATATTTTCCTGCAACATTTCCCCACTTTGGCTCCGCATCACAAAAATATATCTTCATGCAGCAGTTCTCCACACTGGCTCCCTATCACAAAACAATACCTTCCTGAAAAAGTTCTCCAAACAGCCTCCGCATCACAAAACAATACCTTCCTGCAACAGTCCTCCACACTGGCTCCCTATCACAAACTAATACCTTCCTGCAAAATTTCTCCTCACTGGCTCCCTATTACAAAACAATACCTCCGTGCAAGAGTTCTCGAAGCACTGACTCTTTATCACAAAACAATACCTCCCTGCAACAGTTCTCCACACTGGCTTCGCATCACAAAACAATACCTTCCTCAAGAGTTTTCCACACTGGCTCTCTAAAAGAAAAGAATACCTTCCTGCAACAGTTCTCCACAATGGCTCCATATCACAAAACAACACCTTCCTGCAACAGTTCTCCACACTTGCTCCCTCATCACAAAGTGATACATTCCTGCAACAGTTCCCCACACTGGCTCCGCATCAAAAAACAATACCTTCCTGCAACAGTTCTCCATACTGGCTCCGTATCAGAAAACAATACCTTCCTGCAATAGTTCTACACACTGGCTCCATATCCACAAAACAATACCTTCTTGCAAGAGTTCTCCACACTGGCTCTGTATCACAAAACATTATTTTCCTGCAATAGTTCTCCACACTGGCTCCCTATCACAAACCCATACCTTCCCGCAACTGTTCTACACACTGGCTCCGTATCACAAACCAATACCTTCCTGCAACAGTTCTACACACTGGCTCCCTATCACAAAACAATACCTTCCTGCAACAGTCCTCCACACTGGCTCCCTATCACAAACTAATAACTTCCTGCAAAATTTCTCCTCACTGGCTCCCTATTACAAAACAGTACCTCCGTGCAAGAGTTCTCGACACTGACTCTTTATCACAAAACAATACCTCCCTGCAACAGTTCTCCACACTGGCTTCACAAAACAAAACAATACCTTCCTGCAACAGTTCTCCTCACTGGCTCCCTATCAGAAAACAATACCTTCCTGCAACAGTTCTCCACACGGGGCTCCGTATCACAAAACAACACCTTCCTGCAACAGTTCTCCACACTGGCTATGCATCACAAAACAATACCTTCATGCAACCGTCCTTGACACTGGCTCCCTAAAATAAAAACAATACCTTCCTGCAAGAGTTCTCCACACTGGCTCCGTATCACAAAAAAATACCTTCCTGCAACAGTTCTCCACAATGGCTCCGTATCACAAAACAATACCTTCCGGCAACAGTTCTCCACACTGGCTCCGTATCACAAAACAACACCTTCGTGCAACAGTTATCCACACTGGCTCCGTATCACAAAACAACACCTTCATGCAACAGTTCTCCACACTGGCTCCCTATCACAAAACTACACCTTCCGGCAACAATTCCCCACACTGGCTCCGCATCACAAAACAATACCTCCTTGCAACAGTTCTCCACACTGGCTCACTATCACAAAATTATACATTCCTGCAACAGTTTTACACACTGGCTACATATCACAAAACAATACCTTCCTGCAACAGTTCTCCACACTGGCTCCATATCACAAAACAACACCTTCCGGCAGCAGTTCTCCACACTGGCTCCGTATCACAAATCAATACCTCCCTGCAACAGTTCTCCACACTGGATCCGTATCACAAAACAAAATCTTCCCCGCAACAATTCTCCACAATGGCTCCCTATCACAAAAAAATACCTTCCTGCAACAGTTCTCAACACTGACTCTGCATCACAAAACAATACCTCACTGCAATAGTTCTCCACACTGGATCTGCATCACAAAAGAATAACTTCCAGCAACATGTCTTCACACTGGCTTCCCCTATCACAATACTATACAATCCTGCAACAGTTCTCCACACTGGCTCCATATTACAAAAAAAATACCTGCCTGCAACAGTTCTCCAAACTGGCTCTGCATCACAAAACAATACCTTCCTGCATCACTTCTCCACACTGGTTCCCTCTCACAAACCCATACCTTCCTGCAACAGTTCTACACACTGGCTCCCTATCACAAACAAATATCTTCCTGCAACAGTTAACCACACTGGCTCCCTATCACAAACAGTACCTTCCTGTAACAGTTCTCCATACTTTGTTCCATATCACAAAACAACACATTCCTGCAACAGTTCTCCACACTGGCTCCCTATCACAAAACAATACCTTCCGGCAACAGTTCTCCACACTGGCTCCGTATCACAAAACAACACCTTCGTGCAACAGTTATCCACACTGGCTCCGTATCACAAAACAACACCTTCATGCAACAGTTCTCCACACTGGCTCCCTATCACAAAACTACACCTTCCGGCAACAGTTCCCCACACTGGCTCCGCATAACAAAACAATACCTTCTTGCAACAGTTCTCCACACTGGCTCACTATCACAAAATTATACATTCCTGCAACAGTTTTACACACTGGCTACATATCACAAAACAATACCTTCCTGCAACAGTTCTCCACACTGGCTCCATATCACAAAACAATACCTTCCTGCAGCAGGTCTCCACACTGGCTCTGTATCACAAAACAATACCTCCCTTCAACAGTTCTCCACACTGGATCCGTATCACAAAACAAAATCTTCCTGCAACAATTCTCCACAATGGCTCCCTATCACAAAAAATACCTTCCTGCAACAGTTCTCAACACTGACTCTGCATCACAAAACAATACCTCACTGCAATAGTTCTCCACACTGGATCCGCATCACAAAAGAATACCTTCCAGCAACATGTCTTCACACTGGCTTCCTATCACAATACTATACAATCCTGCAACAGTTCTCCACACTGGCTCCATATTACAAAAAAAATACCTGCCTGCAACAGTTCTCCACACTGGCTCTGCATCACAAAACAATACCTTCCTGCAACAGTTCTCCACACTGGTTCCCTCTCACAAACCACTACCTTCCTGCAACAGTTCTACACACTGGCTCCCTATCACAAACAAATATCTTCCTGCAACAGTTAACCACACTGGCTCCCTATCACAAACAGTACCTTCCTGTAACAGTTCTCCATACTTTGTTCCATATCACAAAACAACACATTCCTGCAACAGTTCTCCACACTGGCTCCGCATCACAAAGCGATATTTTCCTGCAACATTTCCCCACTTTGGCTCCGCATCACAAAAATATATCTTCATGCAGCAGTTCTCCACACTGGCTCCCTATCACAAAACAATACCTTCCTGAAAAAGTTCTCCAAACAGCCTCCGCATCACAAAACAATACCTTCCTGCAACAGTCCTCCACACTGGCTCCCTATCACAAACTAATACCTTCCTGCAAAATTTCTCCTCACTGGCTCCCTATTACAAAACAATAACTCTGTGCAAGAGTTCTCGACACTGACTCTTTATCACAAAACAATACCTCCCTGCAACAGTTCTCCACACTGGCTTCGCATCACAAAACAATACCTTCCTCAAGAGTTTTCCACACTGGCTCTCTAAAAGAAAAGAATACCTTCCTGCAACAGTTCTCCACAATGGCTCCATATCACAAAACAACACCTTCCTGCAACAGTTCTCCACACTTGCTCCTCATCACAAAGTGATACATTCCTGCAACAGTTCCCCCACACTGGCTCCGCATCAAAAAACAATACCTTCCTGCAACAGTTCTCCATACTGGCTCCGTATCAGAAAACAATACCTTCCTGCAATAGTTCTACACACTGGCTCCATATCACAAAACAATACCTTCTTGCAAGAGTTCTCCACACTGGCTCTGTATCACAAAACATTATTTTCCTGCAATAGTTCTCCACACTGGCTCCCTATCACAAACCCATACCTTCCCGCAACTGTTCTACACACTGGCTCCGTATCACGAACCAATACCTTCCTGCAACAGTTCTACACACTGGCTCCGTATCACAAACCAATACCTTCCTGCAACAGTTCTCCACACTGGCTCCCTATCACAAAACAATACCTTCCTGCAACAGTCCTCCACACTGGCTCCCTATCACAAACTAATAACTTCCTGCAAAATTTCTCCTCACTGGCTCCCTATTACAAAACAGTACCTCCGTGCAAGAGTTCTCGACACTGACTCTTTATCACAAAACAATACCTCCCTGCAACAGTTCTCCACACTGGCTTCACAAAACAAAACAATACCTTCCTGCAACAGTTCTCCTCACTGGCTCCCTATCAGAAAACAATACCTTCCTGCAACAGTTCTCCACACGGGCTCCGTATCACAAAACAACACCTTCCTGCAACAGTTCTCCACACTGGCTATGCATCACAAAACAATACATTCATGCAACCGTCCTTGACACTGGCTCCCTAAAAGAAAACAATACCTTCCTGCAAGAGTTCTCCACACTGGCTCCGTATCACAAAAAAATACCTTCCTGCAACAGTTCTCCACAATGGCTCCGTATCACAAAACAATACCTTCCGGCAACAGTTCTCCACACTGGCTCCGTATCACAAAACAACACCTTCGTGCAACAGTTATCCACACTGGCTCCGTATCACAAAACAACACCTTCATGCAACAGTTCTCCACACTGGCTCCCTATCACAAAACTACACCTTCCGGCAACAGTTCCCCACACTGGCTCCGCATAACAAAACAATACCTCCTTGCAACAGTTCTCCACACTGGATCCGTATCACAAAACAAAATCTTCCTGCAACAATTCTCCACAATGGCTCCCTATCACAAAAAAATACCTTCCTGCAACAGTTCTCAACACTGACTCTGCATCACAAAACAATACCTCACTGCAATAGTTCTCCACACTGGATCCGCATCACAAAAGAATACCTTCCAGCAACATGTCTTCACACTGGCTTCCTATCACAATACTATACAATCCTGCAACAGTTCTCCACACTGGCTCCATATTACAAAAAAAATACCTGCCTGCAACAGTTCTCCACACTGGCTCTGCATCACAAAACAATACCTTCCTGCAATACTTCTCCACACTGGTTACCTCTCACAAACCCATACCTTCCTGCAACAGTTCTACACACTGGCTCCCTATCACAAACAAATATCTTCCTGCAACAGTTAACCACACTGGCTCCCTATCACAAACAGTACCTTCCTGTAACAGTTCTCCATACTTTGTTCCATATCACAAAACAACACATTCCTGCAACAGTTCTCCACACTGGCTCTGCATCACAAAGCGATACCTTCCTGCAACATTTCCCCACTTTGGCTCCGCATCACAAAAATATATCTTCATGCAGCAGTTCTCCACACTGGCTCCCTATCACAAAACAATACCTTCCTGAAAAAGTTCTCCAAACAGCCTCCGCATCACAAAACAATACCTTCCTGCAACAGTCCTCCACACTGGCTCCCTATCACAAACTAATACCTTCCTGCAAAATTTCTCCACACTGGCTCCCTATTACAAAACAATACCTCCGTGCAAGAGTTCTCGACACTGACTATTTATCACAAAACAATACCTCCCTGCAACAGTTCTCCACACTGGCTTCGCATCACAAAACAATACCTTCCTCAAGAGTTTTCCACACTGGCTCTCTAAAAGAAAAGAATACCTTCCTGCAACAGTTCTCCACAATGGCTCCATATCACAAAACAACACCTTCCTGCAACAGTTCTCCACACTTGCTCCTCATCACAAAGTGATACATTCCTGCAACAGTTCCCCACACTGGCTCCGCATCAAAAAACAATACCTTCCTGCAACAGTTCTCCATACTGGCTCCCTATCACAAAACAATACCTTCCTGCAACAGTCCTCCACACTGGCTCCCTATCACAAAATAATACCTTCCTGCAAAATTTCTCCTCACTGGCTCCCTATTACAAAACAATACCTCCGTGCAAGAGTTCTCGACACTGACTCTTTATCACAAAACAATACCTTCCTGCAACAGTTCTCCACACTGGCTTCACAAAACAAAACAATACCTTCCTGCAAGAGTTCTCCACACTGGCTCCCTAAAAGAAAACAATACCTTCCTGCAACAGTTCTCCACAATGGCTCCGTATCACAAAACAACACCTTCCTGCAACAGTTCTCCACACTTGCTCCGCATCACAAAGTGATACATTCCTGCAACAGTTCCCCACACTGGCTCCGCATCAAAAAACAATAACTTCCTGCAACAGTTCTCCACACTGGCTCCATATCAGAAAACAATACCTTCCTGCAATAGTTCTACACACTGGCTCCATATCACAAAACAATACCTTCTTGCAAGAGTTCTCCACACTGGCTCTGTATCACAAAACATTATTTTCCTGCAACAGTTCTCCACACTGGCTCCCTATCACAAAACAATACCTTCCTGCAACAGTCCTCCACACTGGCTCCCTATCACAAACTAATACCTTCCTGCAAAATTTCTCCTCACTGGCTCCCTATTACAAAACAATACCTCCGTGCAAGAGTTCTCGACACTGACTCTTTATCACAAAACAATACCTTCCTGCAACAGTTCTCCACACTGGCTTCACAAAACAAAACAATACCTTCCTGCAAGAGTTCTCCACACTGGCTCCCTAAAAGAAAACAATACCTTCCTGCAACAGTTCTCCACAATGGCTCCGTATCACAAAACAACACCTTCCTGCAACAGTTCTCCACACTTGCTCCGCATCACAAAGTGATACATTCCTGCAACAGTTCCCCACACTGGCTCCGCATCAAAAAACAATACCTTCCTGCAACAGTTCTCCATACTGGCTCCGTATCACAAAAAATTTTTTTTGCTGCAAGAGTTCTCCACACAGGCTATGCATCACAAAACAATACCTTCCTGCAACAGTTCTCCACACTGGCTCCATATCACAAAACAATACCTTCCTGCAGCAGGTCTCCACACTGGCTCTGTATCACAAAACAATACCTCCCTTCAACAGTTCTCCACACTGGATCCGTATCACAAAACAAAATCTTCCCCGCAACAATTCTCCACAATGGCTCCCTATCACAAAAAAATACCTTCCTGCAACAGTTCTCAACACTGACTCTGCATCACAAAACAATACCTCACTGCAATAGTTCTCCACACTGGATCCGCATCACAAAAGAATACCTTCCAGCAACATGTCTTCACACTGGCTTCCTATCACAATACTATACAATCCTGCAACAGTTCTCCACACTGGCTCCATATTACAAAAAAAATACCTGCCTGCAACAGTTCCCCACACTGGCTCGACATCACAAAAAAATACCTTCCTGCAACAGTTCTGGACACTGGCTCCCTATCAGAAAACAATACATTCCTGCAATAGTTCTACACACTGGCTCCCTATCACAAAACTATACATTCCTGCAGCAGGTCACCACACTGGCTCTGTATCACAAAACAATACCTCACTGCAACAGTTCTCCACACTGGATCCGTATCACAAAACAAAATCTTCCTGCAACAATTCTCCACAATGGCTCCCTATCACAAAACAATACCTTCCAGCAACAGTTCTCAACACTGACTCTGCATCACAAATCACTACCTTACTGCAAGAGTTCTCCACACTTGCTCTGCATCACAAAACTATACCTTCCTACAACAGTTCTCCACACTAGCTCCACATCACAAAACAATACCTTCCTACAACACTTCTCCACACTAGCTCTACCTCACAAAACCATACCTTTCTGCAACAGTTCCCCACACTAGCTCCACCTTACAAAACAATACCTTTATGGAACAGTTCTCCACACTAGCTCCACCTCACAATACAATACCTTTCTGCAACAGTTCTCTACAGTAGCTCCACACCACAAAACTATACGTTTCTGCAACAGTTCTCCACACTAGCTCCACATCACAAAACAATACATTCCTGCAACAGTTCTCCACACTAGCTCCACATCACAAAAGTATACCTTCCTGCAACAGTTCTTCACACTAGCACCACATCACAAAACTATACCTTCCTGCAACAGTTCTCCATACTATCTCCACATCACAAAAGTATACCTTCCTGCAACAGTTCTCCACACTAGCTCCACATCACAAAACTATACCTTCCTGCAACAGTTCTACACACTAGCTCCACCTCACAAAACAATACCACCCAGAGCGGGGAGTGCCTGCCTTCCAGGCAGGTCTCAAGGTTCCCAGTAAGGGAGCTTGGGCACCTACAGCTGATGCTCCAGGATCTCCAGTGTTCTCCTGCACCCTGTGCTGCCTACCACCTCCTTCTTCTTGTCCCTGGATCTGGGAGCTACAAGGCGGCCCTGGTTAGGTGCTGAGGAATTCCATCTGGATGGAGCGGGGAGTGCCTGCCTTCCAGGCAGGTCTCAAGGTTCCCAGTAAGGGAGCTTGGGCACCTACAGCTGGTGCTCCAGGATCTCCAGTGTTCTCCTGCACCCCGTGCTGCCTCCCACCTCCTTTTTCTTGTCCCTGGATCTGGGAGCTACCAGGCGGCCCTGGTTAGGTGCTGAGGAATTCCATCTGGACGGGTGAGTGTCTACTATCCAGGCGCCTTGTGCCTCAGAAGCTAGCACAAACCCCCCTCCCCCATCTCCTTCTGCAGGGCTGCCTTTCTTAGGCACGACCCAATCCCCCCGCACCCCATCCCCAACCCTGCCCTTGGTTTGCTAGGACCAGTGCTCAGGCCGGTTTTAAGCTCTTTCACTAAGGCTATCCACCCGGAGCGGGGAGTGCCTGCCTTCCAGGCAGGTCTCAAGGTTCCCAGTAAGGGAGCTTGGGCACCTACAGCTGGTGCTCCAGGGTTGCCATCTGAGTTGTGCTGAGGAGTTCCATCTGGACGGGTTGGTTCCTGTTTCTACACTGAAGAGATACACCCAGAGAGTCAGTCACAGCAAAGACTGGACCAAGACACCAGGCCTCTCCTGGCTCCATTTGAAGCAAGAGATGGGAAGGCGCCAATACAAGAATTCCTCCAACAACCTGAAAGGCAACATGACATCACCAGAACCCAGGGATCCCGAAATAAGAAGAATTGTACACCCCCTACTCCAGAAGAATTAGAAGAAATCGACTCAAAAAATGAATTATATGAAAATAATAGAGGACCTTAAACAGGAGGTAAAAAACTGCCATAAACAATTAGAGATGACAAACAAAAAAGTAGAGGAAATGAATAAATCGCTCAAAGATACCCAAGAAAACCAAGAGAAGCAAGATAAAGCAATCAAACAGATAAGGGAAGCGGTTCATGACTTAAAGAATGAAATGGAAGTAATGAAGAAAACACAAACCGAGGGAAGGATGGAGATGGAAAACCTGGGTAAACGAACAGGAACCACAGAGACAAGTACTACCAACAGAATACAAGAGATAGAGGAAAGAATGTCAGACACTGAAGATACCATAGAGAAAATAAACACACTGATCAAAGAAAATAGCAAAACCAACAAATTCTCATCACAAAACATTCAGGAAATATGGGACACAATAAAAAGACCAAACCTAAGAATAATTGGCATAGAAGAAGGAGAGGAAGTACAGCTCAATGGTCCAGACAATATATTTAATATAATTATAGAAGGAAACTTTCCCAACCTAAAGAAAGATATTCCTTTGAAGGTTCAAGAAGCATATAGAACACCGAATAGACTGGACCAAAAAAAAACATCTCCTCGCCATATAATAATCAAAAAACAAAACATCCAGAATAAAGAAAGAATATTAAGAGCTGCAAAGGAAAAAGGTCAAGTTACTTATAAAGGTAAACCTATCAGACTTACACCTGACTACTCTATGGAAAACATGAAAGCCAGAAGGTCCTGGATAGATGTACTGCAGAAGCTAAGAGAACATGGATGCAAGCCCAGACTACTATACCCAGCCAAGCTATCGTTCACTATAAATGGAGTAAACAAAATTTTCCAGGATAAAAACAAATTTAAACAATACGTAGCCACAAATCCAGCCTTACAGAAGGTAATAGAAGGAAAATCACAAACCAAGGAGTCCAACAAATACCACAATAACTCAAACATCTAGAAACCCTTCACCAGTGCAACCCAAAGAAGGCAAACACACAAACTCTATGACTAAAAAACTGACTGGAGTTAACAACCACTGGTCATTATTATCCCTTAATGTCAATGGACTCAACTCACCTATAAAAAGGCACAGGCTAAGAGGCTGGATACGCAAACAGGATCCAACATTCTGCTGTTTACAAGAAACACACCTCAACCACAAAGACAGGCACCTACTTAGAGTAAAGGGATGGGAAAAGGTTTATCAAGCAAATGGTCCTAAGAAACAAGCAGGTGTGGCCCTACTAATTTGTAACAAAGTTGACTTCAAACTTAAATCAATCAGAAGAGATAGAGAGGGACATTTTATATTCATAACAGGAACAATTCATCAGGATGAAGTCTCAATCCTGAATATCTATGCCCCTAATATAAAAGCACCCACATACGTAAAGGAAACATTACTAAAACTCAAGGCTGCCATCAAACTGCACACGCTAATAGTAGGAGATTTCAACACTCCTCTTTCACCAATGGACAGGTCAATCAGAGAGAAACCTAACAGAGAAATTAGAGAATTAATGGAGGTAATGAATCAATTGGACTTAATAGACATCTATAGAATATTCCACCCAAATAGGAAAGAATACACCTTCTTCTCTGCAGCTCATGGAACCTTCTCAAAAATTGACCACATCCTCGGTAACAAAGCAAACTAACACAGTTACAAAAAAATATCCATGACCACCTGTGTCTTATCAGATCACCATGGACTAAAGTTAGAATTCAACAACAATGCTACCCCCAGAAAGCCTATAAACTCATGGAAACTGAACAGTCAACTATTGGCCCACACCTGGATCAAAGAAGAAATAAAGAAAGAAATTAATGTCTTCCTTGAATTCAATGAAAATAAAGAAACAACATACTCAAACTTATGGGACACTTTGAAAGCTGTCCTAAGGGGAAAGTTCATAGCCCTTAGTGCCCACTTAAAGAAAACAGAGAAAGCATACATTGGAGACTTAACAGCCCACCTGAAAGCTCTAGAAAAAAAAGAAGCAGACTCACCTAGGAGGAGTAGAAGACTGGAAATAGTCAAATTGAGGGCGGAAATCAACAAAATAGAAACACAGAAAACAATCCAAAGAATCAATGAAACAAAAAGCTGGTTCCTGGAAAAAATCAACAAAATTGATAAACCCCTATCCAAACTAATCAAACGGCAGAGAGAGAATTTGCAAATTAATAAGATCAGAAATGAAAAGGGGGACATAACCACAGACATAGAGGAAATTCAGAGAATCATTAGATCTTACTACAAAAGCCTGTATGCCACAAAACTGGAAAATGTAAAAGAAATGGACACTTTTTTAGATAAATACCATATACCAAAGTTAAATCAGGACCAGGTGAACAATGTAAATAGACCTGTCAGTCGCGAAGAATTAGAAGCTGTTATCAAAAACCTCCCTACCAAAAAAAGCCCAGGACCAGACGGTTTCAATGCGGAATTCTACCAGAATTTCCAAGAAGACCTAATACCTATACTCCTTAAGGTATTTTACAATATAGAAACAGAAGAGTCATTGCCAAATTCCTTTTATGAAGCTACAGTCACTTTGATACCAAAACCACACAAAGACTCAACCAAGAAAGAGAATTACAGGCCAATCTCACTCATGAACATCGACACAAAAATCCTCAACAAAATACTGGCAAACCGTATCCAAGAACACATTAGAAAAATTATCCATTTTGATCAAGTAGGCTTCATCCCAGAGATGCAAGGCTGGTTCAACATACGAAAATCTATCAATGTAATCCATCATATAAATAAACTGAAAGAAAAAAAAACATATGATCATTTCATTAGGTGCTGAAAAAACTTTTGACAAAATTCAACATCCCTTTATGATAAAAGTCTTGGAGAGATTAGGGATATAAGGGTCATACCTAAATATAATAAAAACTATTTACAGCAAACCGACAGCTAACATCAAACTAAATGGAGAGAATCTCAAAGCCATCCCACTTAAATCAGGAACACTACAAGGCTGTCCACTCTCTCCATACCTTTTCAATATAGTGCTTGAAGTTTTAGCAATAGCAATAAGACAACACAAGGGGATCAAGGGGATTCGAATTGGAAAGGAAGAAATTAAACTTTCATTATTTGCAGATGATATGATAGTGTACATAAGCGACCCCCAAAACTCCACCAAAGAACTCCTACGGCTGATAAACACCTTTAGTAATGTGGCTAGATACAAGATCAACTCCAAAAAATCAGTCGCCCTCCTATACACAAAGGATGTGGAAGCAGAGAGGGAATTCAGAGAAGCATCACCTTTCACGATAGCCACAAACAGCATAAAATATCTCGGGTTAACTCTAACCAAAGAAGTGAAGGATCTATTTGACAAGAACTTTAAGGCATTGAAGAAAGAAATTGAAGAGGATACCAGAAAATGGAAGGATCTCCCTTGCTCGTGGATTGGGAGGATCAACATAGTAAAAATGGCAATCCTACCAAAGGCAATTCATAGATTCAATGCAATCCCCATCAAGATCCCATTAAAATTCTTCACTGATCTTGAAAGGACAGAAATCAACTTTATATGGAATAACAAAAACCACAGGATAGCCAAAACAATCTTATACAATAAAGGAACTTCTGGAGGCATTACCATCCCTGACTTTAAACTCTATTACAGAGCTACAGTAATGAAAACAGGGTGGTATTGGCATAAAAATAGAGAAGTCGACCAATGGAATCGTATAGAAGACCCAGATTTTAACCCACAAACCTATGAACACCTCATTTTTGATAAAGGTGCTCAAAGTATACAATGGAAGAAAGAAAGCATCTTCAACAAATGGTGCTGGCACAACTGGATGTCAACCTGTAGAAGAATGAAAATAGACCCATATCTATCACCATGCACAAAACTCAAGTCCAAATGGATCAAAGACCTCAATATCAATCTGAACACACTGAACCTGATAGAAGAGAAAGTGGGAAGTACCCTACAACAGATGGGCACAAGTGATCGCTTCCTAGGTATAACCCCAGCAGCACAGTCATTAAGGGCAACATTGAATAAATGGGACCTACTGAAACTGAGAAGCTTCTGTAAAGCAAAGGACACTGTCACTAAGACAAAAAGGGAACCCACTGACTGGTAGAAGATCTTCACCAACCCTGCAACAGACAAAGGTCTGATCTCCAAAATATATAAAGAACTCAAGAAACTAGACTTTAAAATGCTAATTAACCCAATTAAAAAATGGGGCACTGATCTGAAGAGAGAATTCTCAAAAGAAGAAGTTCAAATGGCCAAAAGGCACTTAAGGTCATGCTCAGCCTCCTTAGCGATCAGTGAAATGCAAATCAAAACAACATAGAGATATCACCTTACACCTGTCAGAATGGCTAAAATCAAAAACACCAATGATAACCTATGCTGGAGAGGCTGTGGAGAAAGGGGTACCCTCATCCATTGCTGGTGGGAGTGCAGACTTGTGCAGCCACTTTGGAGAGCAGTGTGGCGGTTTCTCAGGAAAATTGGGATCAACATACTCAGGGACCCAGCAATGCCACTCTTGGGAATATACCCACGAGATGCCCAATCATATGACAAGGACATTTGTTCATCTATGTTCATAGCAGCATTGTTTGTAATAGCCAGAACCTGGAAACAACCTAGATGCCCTTCAATGGAAGAATGGATGGAGAAAGTTTGGAATATATATACATTAGAATACTACTCAGCAGTAAAAAAAATGACTTTGCGAAGTTTGCATGCAAATGGATGGAAATAGAAAACACTATCCTGAGCGAGGTAACCCAGACCCGAAAGGATGAACATGGGATGTACTCACTCATAATTGGTTTCTAGAGATAAATAAAGAAACTTCATCTGGCGATGGATGGAGATAGAGACAAAGACCCACACTGGAGCACTGGACTGAGCTCCCAAAGACCCAATGAGGAGCAGAAGGAGGGAGAATATGAGCAAAGAAGTCAGGACCACAAGCGGTGCGCCCATCCGTGGAGACAGTGGGGCTGATTGTTTGGGAGCTCACCAAGGCCAGCTGGACTCTGACTAAAATAGCATGGGATAAAACTGGACTCTCTGAATTTGGCGGACAATGAGGGCTGCTGAGAAGCCGAGGACCATGGCACCGGGTTTTGATCTTACTTCATGATCTGGCTTTGTGGTAGCCTACCCAGTTTGGAGGTTCACCTTCCTAGACCAGGATTGAGGGGGGAGGACTTTGGACTTTCCTCAGGGCAGGGAACACTGACTGCTATTCAGGCTGGAGAGGGAGGGGGAGGAGTGGGGGGAGGACGAGAGGGAGAAGTGGGAGGGAAATGGGAGGCAGAGGAGGAAGAAATTGCTTTTTTTTCCCAATAAAATAAAATAAAAGAATGAGGGAAAACAGACAAAAAAAAAAACCTTTCTGCAACAGTTCTCCACACTAGCTCACATAACAAAATTATACATTCCTGCAACAGATCTCCACACTAGATCCACCTCACAAAACAATACTTTTCTGCAAAAGTTCTCTACACTAGCTCCACATCACAAAACTATACCTTCCTACAAAAGTTCTCCACACAGGCTCAAAATGACAAAACAATACCTTCCAGCAAAAGTTCTTCACACTAGCTCAGAATCACAAAACAATAACTTGATGCAACTCTTCTACACACTAGCTCGACATTACAAAACTATAACTTCCTGCAACAGTTCTGCACACTAGCTCCACCTAACAAAACAATACCTTCCTGCAACAGATCTCAACACTAGGTCCACCTCACAAAACAATACCTTACTGCAACAGTTCTCCACACTAGCTCCACCTCACAAAACAATACCTTTCTGCAACAGTTCTCTACACTCGCTACACATCACAAAACTATACCTTCCTGCAACAGTTCTCCACACTGGCTCAAAATCACAAAACTATACCTTCCAGCAAAAGTTCTTCATACTAGCTCCGAATCACAAAACAATACCTGGATGCAACTGTTCTACACACTAGCTCCACATTACAAAACTATAACTGCCTGCAACAGTTCTCCACACAATAACTTGCTGCAACAGATCTCAACACTAGGACCACCTCACAAAACAATACCTTACTGCAACAGTTCTCTACACTAGCTCCACATCACAAAATAATACCTTCCTGCAACAGTTCTCCACACTGGCTCCAAATAACAAAACTATACCTTCCAGCAACAGTTCTACACAATAGCTCCGAATCACAAAACCATACCTTCACGCAACAGTTCTACACACTAGCACCCCATCCCAAAACTATACCTTGCTGAAACAGTTCTCCACACTAGCTCCACCTCACAAAAGAATACCTTTCTGCAACTCTTCCCTATACTAGCTCCAAATCACAAAACAATACGTTTCTGCAACAGTTCTCCAGACTGGCTCCAAATCACAAAACTATACCTTCCTGCAACATTTCTCCACATTACCTCCACCTCATAAAATAATACCTTTCTGCAACATTTCTCTACAGTAGCTCCACATGACTAAACAATACGTTTCTGCAACAGTGCTCCACAGTGACTCTGAATCACAAAACTATATCTTCCAGTAACAGTTCTTCACACTAGCTCCGAATCACAAAACAATACCTTCCTGCAACAGTTCTACACACTAGCTCCACCTCACGATACATTCCTGCAACAGTTCTCCACACTAGCTCAACCTCACAAATCAATGACTTTCTGCAACTGTTCTCTCCACTAGCTCCACATCACAAAATAATACCTTCCAGCAACAGTTCTCCACACTGGCTTCGAATCACAAATTAATACATTCCAGCAACAGTTCTCCACACTAGCTCCGAATCACAAAACTATACCTTTCAGCAACAGTTATTCACACTAGCTCCGAATCACAAAACAATACCTTCCTGCAACAGTTGTACACACTAGCTCCACATCACAAAACTATACCTTCCTGCAACAGTTCTCCACAATAGGTCCATATCACAAAACAATACCTTCCTGCATCAGTTTTACACACTAGCTCCACATCACAAAAAAATACCTTCCTGCAACAGTTCTCCACACTGGCTTCGAATCACAAAACTATACCTTCCAGCAACAGTTCTTCACACTAGCTCCGAATCACAAAAAAATAACTTCCTGCAACAGTTCTACACACTAGTTCCACATCACAAAACTATACCTTCCTGCAACAGTTCTCCACACTAGCTCCGAATCACAAATTAATACATTCCAGCAACAGTTCTCCACACTAGCTCCGAATCACAAAACTATACCTTTCTGCAACAGTTCTCTACACTAGCTCCACATAACAAAATAATACCATCCTGCAACAGATCTACACACTGGCTCTGAATCACAAAACTATACCTTCCAGCAAAAGATCTTCACAATAGCTCCGAATCACAAAACCATACCTTCATGCAACAGTTCTACACACTAGCTCCCCATCACAAAAGTATACCTTACTGCAACAGTTCTCCACACTAGCTCCACATCACAAAACTATACCTTCCTGCAACAGTTCTACACACTAGCTCCACCTCACAAAACAATACCTTCCTGCAACAGATCTCCACCCTAGCTCCACCTCACAAAACAATACCTTTCTGCAACAGTTCTCTACACTAGCTCCACATCACAAAATAACATCCTGCAACATATCTCCACACTGGCTATGAATCACAAAACAATACCTTCCTGCAACAGTTCTACACACTAGCTCCACATCACAAAACTATATCTTCCTGCAACAATTCTACACACTAGCTCCATATCACAAAACAATACCTTCCTGCAACAGTTATCCACACTAGCTCGAACTCAAAAATAATACCTTTCTGAACTGTACTGTACACTAGCTCCACATCACAAAACAATACGCTTCTGCAACTGTTCTCCACACTGGCTCCGAATCACAAAACTATAACTTCCTAAAAAGTTCTCCACATTAGCTCCACCTCACAAAATAATAACTTTCTGCAACAGTTCTCTACAGTAGCTCCACATCACAAAACAATACGTTTCTGCAACAGTTCTTCACCCTGGCTCTGAATCACAAAACTATACCTTCCAGCAAAAGTTCTTCACACTAGCCCTGAATCACAAAACCATACCTTCCTGCAACAGTTCTACACACTAGCTCCCCATCACAAAAATATACCTTCCTGCAACAGTCTCCACACTATCTCCACCTCACAATACAATAACTTTCTTCAACAGTTCTATTCACTACCTCCTCATCAAAAAAAAAAAAAATTCATTTCTGCAACTCTTCTCCACACTGGCTACACATCACTTAATAATACCTTCCTGCAACAGTTTCCACACTGGCTCCGAATCACAAAACTATACCTTTCAGCAACAGTTCTTCACACTAGCTCCGAATCACAAAACAATACATTCCTGCAACAGTTGTACACACTAGCTCCACATCACAAAACTATACCTTCCTGCAACAGTTCTCCACACTAGCTCTATATTACAAAACAATACCTTCCTGCATCAGTTTTACACACTAGCTCCACATCACAAAACAATACCTTCCTGCAACAGTTCTCCACACTGGCTTCGAATCACAAAACTATACCTTGCAGCAAAAGTTCTTCACACTAGCTCCGAATCACAAAACAATCACTTCCTCCAACAGTTCTACACACTAGCTCCACATCAAAAACTACACCTTCCTGCAACAGTTGTACACACTAGCTCCACCTCACAAAACAATACCTTACTGCAACAGTTCTCTACACTAGCTCCTCATCACAAAATAATACCTTCCTGCAACAGTTCTCCACACTGGCTCCAAATAACAAAACTATACCTTCCAGCAACAGTTCTTCACACTAGCTCCAAATCACAAAACAATATCTTCCTGCAACAGATTTCCACAATAGCTCCACTACACAAAACTATACCTTCCTGCAACAGTTCTTCACACAATCTCCACCACACAATACAATAACTTTCTGTAACAGTTCTCTTCACTAGCTCCACATCACAAAAAAATAACTTTCTGCAACTTTTCTCCACACTGGCTACGCATCACATAATAATACCTTACTGCAACATTTTCTACTCTGGCTCCGAATCACAAAACTATCCCTATCTGCAAGAGTTCTCCACACTAGCTCCACATCACAAAGCTATACCTTCCTGCCACAGTTCTCCACACTAGCTCCACCTCACAAAACAATACCTTACTGCAACAGTTCTCTACACTAGCTCCTCATCACAAAATAATACCTTCCTGCAACACTTCTCCACACTGGCTCCAAATAACAAAACTATACCTTCCAGCAACAGTTCTTCACACTAGCTCCAAATCACAAAACCATACCTTCATGCAACAGTTCTAAACAATAGCTCCCCATCCCAAAACTATACATTGCTACAACAGTTCTCCACACTAGCTCCACCTCACAAATTAATAACTTTCTGCAACTGTTCCCTATACTAGCTCCACATCACAAATCAATACGTTTCTGCAACAGTTCTCCACACTGGCTCTGAATCACAAAACTATACCTTCCTGCAACAGTTCTTCACACTAGCTCCGAATCACAAAACAATACCTTCCTGCAACAGATCTCCACAATAGCTCCACTACACAAAACTATAAATTCCTGCAACAGTTCTTCACACTATCTCCACCTCACAATACAATAACTTTCTGTAACAGTTCTCTTCACTAGCTCCACATCACAAAAAATACCTTTCTGCAACTGTTCTCCATACTGGCTATGCATAACATGATAATACCTTACTGCAACAGTTTCCACTCTGGCTCCGAATCACAAAACTATACCTACGTGCAAGAGTTCTCCACACTAGCTCCACATCACAAAACTATACCTTCCTGCAAAAGTTCTTCACACTAGCTCCGAATCACAAAACCATACCTTCAGGCAACAGTTCTACACACTAGCTCCCCATCACAAAACTATACTTTCCTGCAACAGATCTCCACACTAGGTCCACCTCACAAAACAATACCATTCTGCAACAGTTCTCTACACTAGCTATACATCACAATCAATATATTTCTGAAACAGATTTCCACACGGGCTCCGAATCATAAAACTATACCTTCCAGCAACAGTTCTTCCACTAGCTCCACATCACAAAACTATACCTTCCTGCAACAGTTCTACACACTAGTTCCATATCACAAAACAATACCTTCCTGCAACAGTTCTCCACACTAGCTCCACCTCACAAAACAATACCTTTCTGCAACTGTTCTCTAAACTAGCTCCACATCACAAAACAATACCTTGCTGCAACAGTTCTACACAGTGGCTCCTAATCACAAAACTATACCTTCCTGCAAGAGTTCTCCACAGTAGCTCCATCTCACAAAATAATACCTTTCTGCAACAGTTCTCTACAGTAGCTCCACATCACAAAACAATACGTTTCTGCAACAGTTCTCCACACTGGCTCTGAATCACAAAACTATACCTTCCTGCAACAGTTCTTCACACTAGCTCCGAATCACAAAACAATACCTTCCTGCAACAGATCTCCACAATAGCTCCACTACACAAAACTATAAATTCCTGCAACAGTTCTTCACACTATCTCCACCTCACAATACAATAACTTTCTGTAACAGTTCTCTTCACTAGCTCCACATCACAAAAAATACCTTTCTGCAACTGTTCTCCACACTGGCTACGCATCACATAATAATACCTTACTGCAACAGTTTCCACTCTGGCTCCGAATCACAGAACTATACCTATCTGCAAGAGTTCTCCACACTAGCTCCACATCACAAAACTATACCTTCCTGCAAAAGTTCTTCACACTAGCTCCGAATCACAAAACCATACCTTCAGGCAACAGTTCTACACACTAGCTCCCCATCACAAAACTATACTTTCCTGCAACAGATCTCCACACTAGGTCCACCTCACAAAACAATACCATTCTGCAACAGTTCTCTACACTAGCTATACATCACAATCAATATATTTCTGAAGCAGATTTCCACACGGGCTCCGAATCATAAAACTATACCTTCCAGCAACAGTTCTTCCACTAACTCCACATCACAAAACTATACCTTCCTGAAACAGTTCTACAAACTAGTTCCATATCACAAAACAATAACTTCCTGCAACAGTTCTCCACACTAGCTCCACCTCACAAAACAATACCTTTCTGCAACTGTTCTCCACAATAGCTCCACATCACAAAACAATACCTTGCTGCAACAGTTCTACACAGTGGCTCCTAATCACAAAACTATACCTTCCTGCAAGAGTTCTCCACAGTAGCTCCATCTCACAAAATAATACCTTTCTGCAACAGTTCTCTACAGTAGCTCCACATCACAAAACAATACGTTTCTGCAACAGTCTCCACACTGGCTCTGAATCACAAAACTTTACCTTCCAGCAACAGTTCTACACACTAGCTCCACATCACAAAACTATACCTTCCTGCAACAGTTCTACACACTAGCTCTATATCACAAAACAATACCTTCCTGCAACAGTTATCCACACAAGCTCCAACTCAATAACAATACCTTTCTGAACTGTACTGTACACTAGCTCCACATCACAATACAATACGTTTCTGCAACTGTTCTCCACACTGGCTCCGAATCAGAAAACTATACCTTCCTGCAAAATTTCTCCACATTAGCTCCACCTCATAAAATAATACCTTTCTGAAACAGTTCTCTACAGTAGCTCCACATCTCAAAACAAATAAGTTTCTGCAACAGTTCTCCACCCTGGCTCTGAATCACAAAACTATACCTTCCAGGAAAAGATGTTCACACTAGCCCTGAATCACAAAACCATAACTTGATGCAACAGTTCTATACACTAGCTCCACATCACAAAACTATACCTTCCTGCAACAGTCTCCACACTATCTCCACCACACAATACGATACCTTTCTTGAACAGTTCTATTCACTAGCTCCACATCACAAAAAAAATACATTTCTGCAACTCTTCTCCACACTGGCTACGCATCACATAATAACACCTTCGTGCAACAGTTTCCACACTGGCTCCGAATCACAAAACTATACCTACCAGGAACAGTTCTTCACACTAGCACCGAATCACAAAACAATACCTTCCTGCAACAGTTGTACACACTAGCTCCACATCACAAAACTATACCTTCCTGCAACAGTTCTCCACACTAGCTCCACATCACAAAACAATACCTTCCTGCAACAGTTCTCAACACTGGCTTCGAATCTCAAAACTATACCTTCCAGCAAAAGTTCTTCACACTAGCTCCGAATCACAAAACAATAATTTCCTGCAACAGTTCTACACACTAGCTCAACATCACAAAACTATACCTTCCTGCAACACTTCTACACACTAGCTACATATCACAAAACAATACCTTCATGCAACATTTCTCCACACTAAGTCCACCTCATAAAACAATACTTTTCTGCAACAGTTCTCTACACTAGCTATACATTACAAAACTATAACTTCCTGCAACAGTTCTCCACACTAGCTACACCTCACAAAACAATACCTTCCTGCAACAGATCTCCACACTAGCTCCACCTCACAAAACAATACCTTACTGCAACAGTTCTCTACACTAGCTCCACATCACAAAATAATACCTTCCTGAAACAGTTCTCCACACTGTCTCCAAATAACAAAACTATACCTTCCAGCAACAGTTCTTCACACTAGCTGCGAATCACAAAACCATACCTTCATGCAACAGTTCTAAACAATAGCTCCCCATCCCAAAACTATACATTGCTACAACAGTTCTCCACACTAGCTCCACCTCACAAAACAATACCTTTCTGCAACTGTACTCTACACTAGCTCCATATCACAAAACTATACGTTTCTACAACAGTTCTCCACACTGGCTCCGAATCACAAAACTATATCTTCATGCAACATTTCTCCACATTACCTCCACCTCATAAAATAATACCTTTCTGCAACAGTTCTCTACAGTAGCTCTACATCACAAAACAATACGTTTCTGCAACAGTTCTCCACACTAGCTCCACAGCACAAAAGTATACCTTCCTGCAACCGTTCTCCACACTAGCTCCAGATCACAAAACTATACCTTCCTGCAACAGTTCTCCACACTAGCTCCATCTCACAAAACAATACCTTCCTGCAACAGATCTCCACACTAGCTCCACCTCTGAAACCATACCTTTCTGCAACAGTTCTCTACACTAGCTCCACATCACAAAATAATACCATCCTGCAACAGATCTCCACAATGGCTCTGAATCACAAAACTATACCTTCCTGCAAAAGTTCTTCACACCAGCTCCGAATCACAAAACCATACATTCATGCAACAGTTCTACACACTAGCTCCCCTTCACAAAAGTATACCTTCCTGCAACAGTTCTCCACACTAGCTCCACATCACAAAACTATACCTTCCTGCAACAGTTCTACACACTAGCTCCACCTCACAAAACAATACCTTCCTGCAACAGATCTCCACACTAGCTCCTCCTCACAAAACCATACCTTTCTGCAACAGTTCTCTGCACTAGCTCAACATCACAAAATAATACCATCCTGCAACAGATCTCCACACTGGCTATGAATCACAAAATAATACCTTTCTGCAACAGTTCTACACACTAGCTCCACATCACAAAACTATACCTTCCTGCAACAGTTCTCCACACTGGCTCCGAATCACAAAACTATACCTTCCTGCAAAATTTCTCCACATTAGCTCCACCTCATAAAATAATACCTTTCTGCAACAGTTCTTTACAATAGCTCCACATCACAAATCAATACGTTTCTGCAACAGTTCTCCACACTGGCTCTGATTCACAAAACAATACCTTCCTGCAACAGTTCTTCACACTAGCTCCGAATCACAAAACAATACCTTCCTGCAACAGATCTCCACAATAGCTCCACTACACAAAACTATACCTTCCTGCAACAGTTCTCCACACTGGCTCTGAATCACAAAACTATACCTTCCAGCAACAGTTCTACACACTATTTCCACATCACAAAACTATACCTTCCTGCAACAGTTCTCCACACTAGCTCCACATCACAAAACTATACCTTCCTGAAACAGTTCTCCACACTATCTCCACTTCACAAAACAGTACCTTTCTGCAACAGTTCTCTACACTAGCTCCACATCACAAAAAATACGTTTCTGCAACAGTTCTCCACATTGGTTCCGAATCACAAAACTATACCTTCCAGCAAAAGTTCTTCACACTAACTCCGAATCACAAAACAATACGTTTTTTGCAACAGTCCTACACACTAGCTCCACATCATCAAACTATACCTTCCTGCAAAAGTTCTCCATAGTAGCTCCACCTCACAAAATAATACCTTTCTGCAACAGTTCTCTACAGTAGCTCCACATCACAAATCAATACGTTTCTGCAACAGTTCTCCACACTGGCTCTGAATCACAAAACTATACCTTCTTGCAACAGTTCTTCACACTAGCTCCGAATCACAAAACAATATCTTACTGCAACAGATTTCCACAATAGCTCCACTACACAAAATTATCTTCCTGCAACAGTTCTTCACACTATCTCCACCACACAATACAATAACTTTCTGTAACAGTTCTCTTCACTAGCTCCACATCACAAAAAATACCTTTCTGCAACTTTTCTCCACACTGGCTACGCATCACATAATAATACCTTACTGCAACATTTTCTACTCTGGCTCCGAATCACAAAACTATACCTATCTGCAAGAGTTCTCCACACTAGCTCCACATTACAAAGCTATACCTTCCTGCCACAGTTCTCCACACTAGCTCCATATCACGAAACAATAACTTCCTGAACAGTTCTACACATTAGCTCCACATCACAAAACTATACCTTCCTGCAACAGTTCTCCACACTGGCACCGAATCACAAAACTATACCTTCCAGCAAAAGTTCTTCACACTAGCTCTGAATCACAAAACCACACCTTCATGCAACAGTTCTACATACTAGCTCCCCATCACAAAACTATACCTTACTGCAACAGTTCTCCACACTAGGTCCACCTCACAAAACAATACCTTTCCGCAACAGTTCTCTACACTAGGTATACATCACAAAACAATACATTTCTGAAACAGATTTCCACACGGGCTCCGAATCATAAAACTATACCTTCCAGCAAGAGTTCTTTCTCTAGCTCCACATCACAAAACTATACCTTCCTGGAACAGTTCTCCACACAAGCTCCACCTCACAAAACAATGTCTTCCTGCAACTGTTCTCCACACTAGCTCCACATCACAAAAATAAACCTTCCTGCAACAGTTCTCCACACTAGCACCACATCACAAAACTATACCTTTCTGCAAAAGTTCTCCACACTAGCTCCACATCACAAAACTATACCTTCCTGCAACAGTTCTACACACTAGCTCCACATCACAAAACTATACCTTCCTGCAAAAGTTCTAAACACTAGCTCCACCTCACAAAACAATGCCTTTCTGCAAAAGATCTCCACACTAGCTCCACATCACAAAACAATACCTTCCTGCAACACTTCTCCACAATAGCTCCACATCACAAAAGTTTACCTTCCTGTAACAGTTCTCCACACTAGCTCCACATCACAAAATTATACCTTCCTGCAACAGTTCTCCACACTAGCTCCACATCACAAAACTAAAACTTCCTGCAACAGTTCTCCACACTAGCTCCACATCACAAAAGTATACCTTCCTGCAACCGTTCTCCACACTAGCTCCACATCACAAAACTATACCTTCCTACAACAGTTCTACACACTAGCTCCACCTCACAAAACAATACATTCCTGAAACAGATCTCCACACTAGCTCCACCTCACAAAACCATACCTTTCTGTAACGGTTCTCTACACTAGCTCCACATCACAAAATAATACCATACTGCAACAGTTCAATACACTGGCTCTGAATCACAAATCTATACTTTCCAGCAAAAGTTCTCCACACTAGCTACGAATCACAAAACAATACCTTTCTGCAACAGTTCTACACAATAGCTCCACATCACAAAATTATACCTTCCTGCAACAGTTCTCCACACTAGCTCCGAATCACAAAACTATACCTACCAGCAAAAGTTCTTCACACTATCTCCGAATCACAAATCCATACCTTCATGCAACTGTTCTACACACTAGCTCCACCTCACAAAACAATACCTTCCTGCAACAGATCTCCACACTAGTTCCACCTCACAAAACAATACCTTTTTGTAACAGTTCTCTGCACTAGCTCAACATCACAAAATAATACCATCCTGCAACAGATCTCCACACTGGCTCTGAATCACAAAATAATACCTTCCTGCAACAGTTCTACACACTAGCTCCACATCACAAAACTATACCTTCCTGCAAGAGTTCTACACACTAGCTCCATAGAACAAAACAGTACCTTCCTGCAACTGTTATCTACACTAGCTCCACCTCACAAAATAATACCTTTCTGCAACAGTTCTTTACAATAGCTCCACATCACAAATCAATACGTTTCTGCAACAGTTCTCCACACTGGCCCTGAATCACAAAACTATACCTTCCTGCAACAGTCCTTCACACTAGCTCCGAATCACAAAACAATACCTTCCTGCAAGAGATCTCCACAATAGCTCCACTACACAACTATACCTTCCTGCAACAGTTCTCCACACTATCTCCACTTCACAAAACAGTACCTTTCTGCAACAGTTCTCTACACTAGCTCCACGTCACAAAAAATACGTTTCTGCAACAGTTCTCCACATTGGTTCCGAATCACAAAACTATACCTTCCAGCAAAAGTTCTTCACACTAGCTCCGAATCACAAAACAATACGTTTCTGCAACAGTCCTACACACTAGCTCCACATCATCAAACTATACCTTCCTGCAAAATTTCTCCATAGTAGCTCCACCTCACAAAATAATACCTTTCTGCAACAGTTCTCTACAGTAGCTCCACATCACAAATCAAAACGTTTCTGCAACAATTCTCCACACTGGCTCTGAATCACAAAACTATACCTTCTTGCAACAGTTCTTCACACTAGCTCCGAATCACAAAACAATATCTTCCTGCAACAGATTTCCACAATAGCTCCACTACACAAAACTATACCTTCCTGCAACAGTTCTTCACACTATCTCCACCACACAATACAATAACTTTCTGTAACAGTTCTCTTCACTAGCTCCACATCACAAAAAATACCTTTCTGCAACTTTTCTCCACACTGGCTACGCATCACATCATAATAACTTACTGCAACATTTTCTACTCTGGCTCCGAATCACAAAACTATACCTATCTGCAAGAGTTCTCCACACTAGCTCCACATCACAAAGCTATACCTTCCTGCCACAGTTCTCCACACTAGCTCCATATCACAAAACAATAACTTCCTGCAACAGTTCTACACACTAGCTCCACATCACAAAACTATAACTTCCTGCAACAGTTCTCCACACTGGCACCGAATCACAAAACTATACCTTCCAGCAAAAGTTCTTCACACTAGCTCTGAATCACAAAACCATACCTTCATGCAACAGTTCTACATACTAGCTCCCCATCAAAAAACTATACCTGCCGGCCCTTTGTTCGCGGGACGCCCAGGCAGCGGGGAGATCGGATCCGGGTGCCAGGTGGGCCATCGCTGGGGTGAGTGAGTTTCTGGCCGCGGCGGCAGCCCGGGACAGGGAGCTCAGACGTTCCCCACCCCCTCCTGCACTCCCTGGTCAGTCTGCGGGGGCTGTACTCCTTGATACCTCTTCTCCATTACTGTCCCACCCAACTTGCATCCAAGGCCCTCCGCACTACCTCTGACCCCCCTCCCCTCTTTGAACCACACAACAGCTCCCAGCTCAGCCTGTTTGGGCGCTGGGACAGGGTCCGAATTGGGAGGGCATTCGGGAGGGTGGTGGCTCCTTTGTCTAGGTGGCCGGCCTGCACCAAGCGGGCCCGGCCCTTTGTTCGCGAGACACCCAAGCAGCGGGGAGATCGGATCCAGGTGCCAGGAGAGACATCACTGGGCAGATCAAGCTCAGCAGGACGGACCTTGCTTCCACACTGAAGAGATACACCCAGAGGCTCAGTCACAGCAAAAACTGGACCAAGACACCAGGCCTCTCTTGGCTTCATTTGAAAGAGGAGATGGGAAGGCGCCAATGCAAGAATTCCTCCAACAACCTGAAAGGCAACATGACATCACCAGAACCCAGGGATCCCGAAATAAGAAGAATTGTACACCCTACTCCAGAAGAAGTAGAAGAAATCGACCCAAAAGTGAATTTTTTGAAAATAATAGAAGACCTTAAACAGGAGGTGAAAAACTGCCATAAACAATTAGAGATTACAAACAAAAAGGTAGAGGAAATGAATAAATCGCTCAAAGATACCCAAGAAAACCAAGAGAAACAAGAAAATGCAATCAAACAGGTAAGGGAAATGGTTCAAGACCTGAAGAATGAAATGGAAGTAATGAAGAAAACACAAACCGAGGGAAGGTTGGAGATGGAAAATCTGGGTAAACGAACAGGAACTACAGAGACAAGTACTACCAACAGATTACAAGAGTTAGAAGAAAGAATGTCAGACACTGAAGATACCATAGAGAAAATTAACACACTGATCAAAGAAAACAGCAAAACCAACAAATTCTCATCACAAAACATTCAGGAAATATGGGACACAATAAAAAGACCAAACCTAAGAATAATTGGGATACAAGAAGGAGAAGAAATACACCTCAATGGTTCAGAAAATATATTTAATAAAATTATAGAAGAAAACTTTCCCAGCCTAAAGAAAGATATTCCTTTGAAGGTTCAAGAAGCATACAGAACACCAAATAGACTGGACCAGAAAAAAACATCTCCTCGCCACATAATAATCAGAACACAAAACATCCAGAATAAAGAAAGAATATTAAGAGCTGCAAAGGAAAAAGGTCAAGTTACTTATAAAGGTAAACCTATCAGACTTACTCCTGACTACTCTATGGAAACCATGAAAGCCAGAAGGTCCTGGATAGATGTACTGCAGAAGCTAAGAGAACATGGATGCAAGCCCAGACTACTATACCCAGCCAAGCTTTCGTTCACTATAAATGGAGAAAACAAAATTTTCCAGGATAAAAACAAATTTAAACAATACGTAGCCACAAATCCAGCCTTACAGAAAGTAATAGAAGGAAAATCACAAACCAAGGAGACCAACAATGACCACAATAACTCAAACTTCTAGACACCCTTTACCAGCGCAACTAAAAGAAAGCAAACACACAAACCCTATGACTAAAAAAGTGACCAGAGTTAGCAACCACTGGTCATTAATATCCCTTAATGTCAATGGACTCAACTCACCTATAAAAAGACACAGGCTAAGAGATTGGATACGCAAAACAGGATCCAACATTCTGCTGTTTACAGGAAACACACCTCAACCACAAAGATAGGCACCTACTTAGAGTAAAGGGATGGGAAAAGGTTTATCAAGCAAATGGACCTAAGAAACAAGCTGGTGTGGCCATACTAATTTCTAACAAAGTTGACTTCAAACTTAAATCAATCAGAAGAGATGGAGAGGGATATTTTATACTCATAACAGGAACAATTGACCAGGATGAGGTCTCAATCCTGAATATCTATGCCCCTAATATAAAAGCACCCACATATGTAAAAGAAACATTACTAAAACTCAAAGACGCCATCAAACCGCACACACTAATAGTGGGAGATCTCAACACGCCTCTTTCACCAATGGACAGGTCAATCAGACAGAAACCTAACAGAGAAATAAGAGAATTAATGGAGGTATTGAATCAAATGGACTTAACAGACATCTATAGAACATTCCACCCAAATAGGAAAGAATATACCTTCTTCTCTGCAGCTCATGGAACCTTCTCGAAAATTGACCACATCCTCGGTAACAAAGCAAACTTCCACAGTTACAAAAAAATATCCATAACCACCTGTGTCTTATCAGATCACCACGGACTAAAGTTAGAATTCAACAACAATGCTACCCCCAGAAAGCCTGCAAACTCATGGAAACTGAATAGTCAACTATTGACCCACACCTGGATTAAAGAAGAAATAAAGAAAGAAATTAAAGTCTTCCTTGAATTCAATGAAAATAAAGAAACAACATACTCAAACTTATGGGACACTTTGAAAGCAGTCCTAAGGGGAAAGTTCATAGCCCTTAGTGCCCACTTAAAGAAAACAGAGAAAGCATACATTGGAGACTTAACAGCCCACCTGAAAGCTCTAGAAAAAAAGAAGCAGACTCACCTAGGAGGAGTAGAAGACTGGAAATAGTCAAACTGAGGGCTGAAATCAACAAAATAGAAACACAGAAAACAATCCAAAGAATCAATGAAACAAAAAGCTGGTTCCTGGAGAAAATCAACAAAATTGAGAAACCCCTATCCAAACTAATCAAACGGCAGAGAGAGAATCTGCAAATTAATAAGATCAGAAATGAAAAGGGGGACATAACCACAGACATAGAAGAAATTCAGAGAATCATTAGATCTTACTACAAAAGCCTGTATGCCACAAAACTGGAAAATGTAAAAGAAATGGACACTTTTTTAGATAAATACCATATACCAAAGTTAAATCAGGACCAGGTGAAAAATCTAAATAGACCTGTCAGTCGCGAAGACTTAGAAGCTGTTATCAAAAACCTCCCTACCAAAAAAAGCCCAGGACCAGACGGTTTCAATGCGGAATTCTACCAGAATTTCGTAGAAGACCTAATACCTATACTCCTTAAGGTATTTCACAATATAGAAACAGAAGAGTCATTGCCAAATTCCTTTTATGAAGCTACCATCACTCTGACACCAAAACCACACAAAGACTCAACCAAGAAAGAGAATTACAGGCCAATCTCACTCATGAACATCGACGCAAAAATCCTCAACAAAATACTGGCGAACCGTATCCAAGAATACATTAGAAACATTATCCATTATGATCAAGTAGGCTTCATACCAGAGATGCAAGGCTGGTTCAACATACGAAAATCTATCAATGTAATCCATCATATAAATAAACTGAAAGAAAAAAACCATATGATCATTTCATTAGATGCTGAAAAAGCTTTTGACAAAATTCAACATCCCTTTATGATAAAAGTCTTGGAGAGATTAGGGATACAAGGGTCATACTTAAATATAATAAAAGCTATTTACAGCAAACCGACAGCTAACATCAAATTAAACGGAGAGAAACTCAAAGCCATCCCACTTAAATCAGGAACACGACAAGGCTGTCCACTCTCTCCATACCTCTTCAATATAGTGCTTGAAGTTTTAGCAATAGCAATAAGACAACATAAGGGGATCAAGGGGATTCGAATTGGAAAGGAAGAAGTTAAACTTTCGTTATTTGCAGATGATATGATAGTCTACATAAGCGACCCCAAAAACTCCACCAAAGAACTCCTACAGCTGATAAACACCTTTAGTAATGTGGCCGGATACAAGATCAACTCCAAAAAATCAGTCGCCCTCCTATACACAAAGGATATGGAAGCAGAGAGGGAAATCAGAGAAGCATCACCTTTCACGATAGCCACAAACAGCATAAAATATCTCGGGGTAACTCTAACCAAAGAAGTGAAGGATCTATTTGACAAGAACTTTAAGGCATTGAAGAAAGAAATTGAAGAGGATACCAGAAAATGGAAGGATCTCCCTTGCTCTTGGATTGGGAGGATCAACATAGTAAAAATGGCAATCCTACCAAAGGCAATTTATAGATTCAATGCAATCCCCATCAAGATCCCATTAAAATTCTTCACTGATCTTGAAAGGACAATAATCAACTTTATATGGAATAACAAAAAAACCCAGGATAGCCAAAACAATCTTGTACAATAAAGGTACTTCTGGAGGCATTACCATCCCTGACTTTAAACTCTACTATAGAGCTACAGTAATGAAAACAGTGTGGTATTGGCATAAAAATAGAGAAGTCGACCAATGGAATCGTGTAGAAGACCCGGATCTTAACCCACAAACCTATGAACACCTCATTTTCGATAAAGGTGCTAAAAGTATACAATGGAAGAAAGAAAGCATCTTCAACAAATGGTGCTGGCACAACTGGATGTCAACCTGTAGAAGAAAGAAAATTGACCCATATCTATCACCATGCACAAAACTCAAGTCCAAATGGATCAAAGACCTCAATATCAATCTGAACACACTGAACCTGATAGAAGAGAAAGTGGGAAGTACACTACAACAGATGGGCACAGGCGATCGCTTCCTAGGTATAACCCCAGCAGCACAGTCATTAAGGGCAACATTGAATAAATGGGACCTACTGAAACTGAGAAGCTTCTGTAAAGCAAAAGACACTGTCACTAAGACAAAAAGGGAACCCACTGACTGGGAGAAGATCTTCACCAACCCCGCAACAGACAAAGGTCTGATCTCCAAAATATATAAAGAACTCAAGAAACTAGACTTTAAAATGCTAATTAACCCAATTAAAAAATGGGGCACTGATCTGAAGAGAGAATTCTCAACAGAAGAAGTTCAAATGGCCAAAAGGCACTTAAGGTCATGCTCAGCCTCCTTAGCGATCAGGGAAATGCAAATCAAAACAACATTGAGATATCACCTTACACCTGTCAGAATGGCTAAAATCAAAAACACTAATGATAGCCTTTGCTGGAGAGGCTGTGGAGAAAGGGGGTACCCTCATCCATTGCTGGTGGGAATGCAAACTTGTGCAACCACTTTGGAAAGCAGTGTGGCGGTTTCTCAGGAAATTTGGGATCAACCTACCCATGGACCCAGCAATGCCACTCTTGGGAATATACCCACGAGATGCCCGATCATATGACAAGGATATTTGTTCAACTATGTTCATCGCAGCATTATTTGTAATAGCCGGAACCTGGAAACAACCTAGATGCCCTTCAATGGAAGAATGGATGAAGAAAGTATGGAATATATATACATTAGAATACTACTCAGCGGTAAAAAACAATGACTTCGCGAATTTTGCATGCAAATGGATGGAAATAGAAAACACTATCCTGAGTGAGGTAACCCAGACCCAAAAGGATGAACATGGGATGTACTCACTCATAATTGGTTTCTAGAGATAAATAAAGGTCAGTGAGTCTATAATTTGATATCCTAAAGAAACTAAATAAGAAGGTGAACCGAAAGAAAAACATATAGCTATCCTCCTGGTTATGGGAAGTAGACCAGATTGCCGGGCAAAAATTTGGGATCTTGGGGGTGTGGTGGGAGGGGGGTGAGGGGAGAAGGGGAGAGAAATGTGAGAAGGGGAGGATGGGGGGAACCTGGGGGAAACGGGATGTTTGGGATAAAGGAAGGTTGGTTAGGGGAGCAGAGAAGCACACATCTTAATTAAGGGAGCCATCTTAGAATAGAAAAATAAAATAAAAAAAAAAACAGTTTCCAATAGAGAGAGCTTAAAGCTGCCTAACAGGTACTCAAACAGGTAAAATATAAATCAACAGGTAAAGTATACAATAATCAACAAATACAATATATTAATTATAATGCAGCTATGGCAAGTGTGCATATTAAATATAAAACTTATTCTACAACATTTTTATGAAAAAATGCTCTTTATGGCAAAATCTTCTCAAGTTTTGCCAATTAAGATATTAAACTCTTAATTTAAACCAGTAGCCTGTCTGGTACAAAAGGGCAGGATAAAAGCTAAAAAATGGCTTGATCCCCAGATGATTATTGCTACAATTCACACAACTGTATTTTGCTAATGTTATAGCAAAAAAATCCCTTAAAGGATTTTATGCTAAATTTTACAAATGGCTCTTCCAATGGAGGAACTGCATATATGGCTAATAATAATAAAAAAAATATTATGGAGCATAATAAGGCTCCTTGTAAGCAGCTTATGAAACTTGCAAGTAGATCCAGATGCAAACGGATCTGACATGATAACACCAAGCTGACCTTTGCTAGGGCAAGGTGGAAAAGCCCTTGCAATGCATTATGAAAAAACCCGACCTATATATATTTGGGGTTGAGGATATGTTTATGCTTTTTTCACAGAAAGAAAATAAAAGCTGGGCCTGATGTCGAGGCTGCGAGGTCCTTAGTCTGGCTTTTCCTGCCCCCAAGGAGAGGAGTCCCTGATAACAGAACCTGCTGCTCCACTCCACAGGGTGTCAATCCTGCCTCCTGAGTCCAGGGAGTCCCGGCTGAGATAATGCCAGGATGTGCTTCAGATAGCTGAATCCAGCTCACCTCACCCAGGAATCCCACCGGCCCTGAAGCACAAGTGCTAAACTGCTTCTGCAGCTTGAACTCTGGTCTGCTTTGGAGCTGAGATGCAGACTGGACATCAGACTGTTTTAATCTTTGGGACACAGAACTCATTTTAATTAAAATACTAACCTCTTCACTTAAGAAGGGGAAAGACTGGGGTTCCTGTGACTGTTGCTCAGAGTCTGGAAATGGTGGTATTTGACAACAATGTATGTCATTGTACTCTTACTGAAATTAATCTAATGATATTTGTAACTGCTTATAGATGTTGGGAAAGGTTTGACACATACTGTAAAGTGTTTGGGTTTAATGCATATGTTAAGAATTTTAGATTTTGATCCCTTTTTCACCTCCCTAATTGATGACAGGCAAGCACACGTAACTTTTTGTGGAGTAGGCATTTAGGAAGGAGGACATACCATGGGCCAGACTAAAAGGTGAATACTGGGTTTAGAAGGTGCCCCTTTCTTCTTGTCTGGAGATGGAGTTATTGGTGCCAAAATTATATCATATCTTTTGTTTAAGGAGCACCTCACAGATTTTTCATTAATGATAGATACAGGGGCCCAATGACGGGAGTTAGTGTGGATCCTCACCTAAATTTCAAACCATACAGAGGCCGTACAGGCCGGCTCAACATGGCATGGTTTTTAGGTACGAGGGCGCTCTCCACATAGCCTAAGACAGGGTGCCCTGTGATCTGCTTACTTTAATCCTACTAGATACCTTTTATTTGAGAAGCTCCAAGAAACTAATGCTACTCATAAGGCACCCCCTCTGTTCCCAGGAGAGGTTAATTACTTCACCAGTCGAGAGGAGGGTCTCTCCTTGCCCCAGTCCCCTCTCCTTTAGATCTGACACCATGGTTGACTCTGTCTTGGTGCCCTCCACCTATAACTACTTGCCTTTATATAAGAAAGGAGGAATATGTTGGGGAGCCGTTTCCCCCCCTAAAGATTGTTACAGAAACCATCACCTTGGGGAGCCTGCAGGGAACCCCAAACCCATAATTATGTTAAGAATAGTCCTATTGGCAAAACCTGCCCCACACCCAATTAGCTATTCGCTAATTGCTAACGAACCTAATCTGATAGCGGAACTGCCTTAAATTCCAGCTATCCAGGGAACTAGGTGTGGCAACTCCTGACTTCTTGGCCTACCTGACCGGATGTAGGTTACGTGACTGGGACCACGCGGCCAGATTCCATGCTCCTGTGCCCTGCTCCCCAAGCCCTCATTCAGGGGGGTATATAAGTTGTTACCCTGTCCCTAATAAACGGAGGCTTTGACAAAAAAAAAAAAAAGAAAAAAAAAAAGGTTAACAACTGAACTATCACTTATACCAGTTAGGGGAGAGACAATCAGTTTTCTACGATTAGTGACACTGAGCATGTCAACTAATTTTGGGCAAGCCTCATGTTCAGGAGTAATTGACCAACAACATATAGTTGGACTCCACAGGATTTTGTCTGAGCTTTATTTGGTTACAAGTTGGGCTTTTTTGTTTGTTTTCAATCTTTTTTTCTTTCTTTTCTTGGTATGACTTTCTTGTTTCTAAGTTTTGGAAGATTTTATTGTTGTACAGGATTTTTTGCTTCTTGTTAAAGAAAGAACTTAAAGTTGGGTGGGTAGGGATGGGGAAAAGATCTGAAGGGACTTGAGGGAGAGGAAGAATATGATCAAAGTGTATTTGAATTTGAAAATTGTTTTAAATAATGGAAAACATAATAAATTAATTTAAAAATAAAAAAAAAGATCATCTATTAAACTAAAAAAAAAAAAAAAAAAAAAACTATACCTTACTGCAACAGTTCTCCACACTAGGTCCACCTCACAAAACAATACCTTTCCGCAACAGTTCTCTACACTAGGTATACATCACAAAACAATACATTTCGGAAACAGATTTCCACACGGGCTCCGAATCATAAAACTATACCTTCCAGCAACAGTTCTTCCACTAGCTCCACATCACAAAACTATACCTTCCTGCAACAGTTCTCCACACTAGCTCCACCTCACAAAACAATGTCTTCCTGCAACTGTTCTCCACACTAGCTCCACATCACAAAAATAAACCTTCCTTCAACAGTTCTCCACACTAGCACCACATCACAAAACTATACCTTTCTGCAAAAGTTCTCCACACTAGCTCCACATCACAAAACTATACTTTCCTGCAACAGTTCTACACACTAGCTCCACATTACAAAACTATACCTTCCTGCAAAAGTTCTAAACACTAGCTCCACCTCACAAAACAATGCCTTTCTGCAAAAGATCTCCACACTAGCTCCACATCACAAAACAATACCTTCCTGCAACACTTCTCCACAATAGCTCCACATCACAAAAGTTTACCTTCCTGTAACATTTCTCCACACTAGCTCCACATCACAAAATTATAACTTCATGCAACAGTTCTCCACACTAGCTCCACATCACAAAACTAAAACTTCCTGCAACAGTTCTCCACACTAGCTCCACATCACAAAAGTATACCTTCCTGCAACCGTTCTCCACACTAGCTCCACATCGCAAAACTATACCTTCCTGCAACAGTTCTACACACTAGCTCCACCTCACAAAACAATACATTCCTGAAACAGATCTCCACACTAGATCCACCTCACAAAACCATACCTTTCTGTAACGGTTCTCTACACTAGCTCCACATCACAAAATAATACCATACTGCAACAGTTCAATACACTGGCTCTGAATCACAAATCTATACTTTCCAGCAAAAGTTCTCCACACTAGCTACGAATCACAAAACAATACCTTTCTGCAACAGTTCTACACAATAGCTCCACATCACAAAATTATACCTTCCTGCAACAGTTCTACACACTAGCTCCACCTCACAAAACAATACATTCCTGAAACAGATCTCCACACTAGATCCACCTCACAAAACCATACCTTTCTGTAACGGTTCTCTACACTAGCTCCACATCACAAAATAATACCATACTGCAACAGTTCAATACACTGGCTCTGAATCACAAATCTATACTTTCCAGCAAAAAGTTCTCCACACTAGCTACGAATCACAAAACAATACCTTTCTGCAACAGTTCTACACAATAGCTCCACATCACAAAATTATACCTTCCTGCAACAGTTCTCCACACTAGCTCCGAATCACAAAACTATACCTACCAGCAAAAGTTCTTCACACTATCTCCGAATCACAAATCCATACCTTCATGCAACTGTTCTACACACTAGCTCCACCTCACAAAACAATACCTTCCTGCAACAGATCTCCACACTAGTTCCACCTCACAAAACAATACCTTTTTGTAACAGTTCTCTGCACTAGCTCAACATCACAAAATAATACCATCCTGCAACAGATCTCCACACTGGCTCTGAATCACAAAATAATACCTTCCTGCAACAGTTCTACACACTAGCTCCACATCACAAAACTATACCTTCCTGCAACAGTTCTACACACTAGCTCCATAGAACAAAACAATACCTTCCTGCAACTGTTATCCACACTAGCTCCACTTCACAAAACAATACCTTTCTGCAACTGTTCTCTAAACTAGCTCCACATCACAAAACAATACGTTTCTGCAACAGTTCTACACAGTGGCTCCGAATCACAAAACTATACCTTCCTGCAAAGTTCTCCACATTAGCTCCACCTCACAAAATAATACCTTTCTGCAACAGTTCTTTACAATAGCTCCACATCACAAATCAATACGTTTCTGCAACAGTTCTCCACACTGGCCCTGAATCACAAAACTATACCTTCCTGCAACAGTTCTTCACACTAGCTCCGAATCACAAAACAATACCTTCCTGCAACAGATCTCCACAATAGCTCCACTACACAAAACTATACCTTCCTGCAACAGTTCTCCACACTAGCTCCACATCACAAAACAGTACCTTTCTGCAACAGTTCTCTACACTAGCTCCACATCACAAAAAATACGTTTCTGCAACAGTTCTCCACATTGGTTCCGAATCACAAAACTATACCTTCCAGCAAAAGTTCTTCACACTAGCTCCGAATCACGAAACAATACGTTTCTGCAACAGTCCTACACACTAGCTCCACATCATCAAACTATACCTTCCTGCAACAGTTCTCCATAGTAGCTCCACCTCACAAAATAATACCTTTCTGCAACAGTTCTCTACAGTAGCTCCACATCACAAATCAATACGTTTCTTCAACAGTTCTCCACACTGGCTCTGAATCCCAAAACTATACCTTCTTGCAACAGTTCTTCACACTAGCTCCGAATCACAAAACAATATCTTCCTGCAACAGATTTCCACAATAGCTCCACTACACAAAACTATACCTTCCTGCAACAGTTCTTCACACTATCTCCACCACACAATACAATAACTTTCTGTAACAGTTCTCTTCACTAGCTCCACATCACAAAAAAATACCTTTCTGCAACTTTTCTCCACACTGGCTACGCATCACATCATAATACCTTACTGCAACATTTTCTACTCTGGCTCCGAATCACAAAACTATACCTATCTGCAAGAGTTCTCCACACTAGCTCCACATCACAAAGCTATACCTTCCTGCCACAGTTCTCCACACTAGCTCCATATCACAAAACAATACCTTCCTGCAACAGTTCTACACACTAGCTCCACATCACAAAACTATACCTTCCTGCAACAGTTCTCCACACTGGCACCGAATCACAAAACTATACCTTCCAGCAAAAGTTCTTCACACTAGCTCTGAATCACAAAACCATACCTTCATGCAACAGTTCTACATACTAGCTCCCCATCACAAAACTATACCTTACTGCAACAGTTCTCCACACTAGGTCCACCTCACAAAACAATACCTTTCCGCAACAGTACTCTACACTAGGTATACATCACAAAACAATACATTTCTGAAACAGATTTCCACACGGGCTCCAAATCATAAAACTATACCTTCCAGCAACAGTTCTTCCACTAGCTCCACATCACAAAACTATACCTTCCTGCAACAGTTCTCCACACTAGCTCCACCTCACAAAACAATATCTTCCTGCAACTGTTCTCCACACTAGCTCCACATCACAAAAATAAACCTTCCTGCAACAGTTCTCCACACTAGCACCACATCACAAAACTATACCTTTCTGCAAAAGTTCTCCACACTAGCTCCACATCACAAAACTATACCTTCCTGCAACAGTTCTACACACTAGCTCCACATCACAAAACTATACCTTCCTGCAACAGTTCTAAACACTAGCTCCACCTCACAAAACAATGCCTTTCTGCAACAGATCTCCACACTAGCTCCACATCACAAAACAATACCTTCCTGCAACACTTCTCCACAATAGCTCCACATCACAAAAGTTTACCTTCCTGTAACAGTTCTCCACACTAGCTCCACATCACAAAATTATACCTTCCTGCAACAGTTCTCCACACTAGCTCCACATCACAAAACTATACCTTCCTGCAACAGTTCTCCACACTAGCTCCACATCACAAAACTATACCTTCCTGCAACCGTTCTCCACACTAGCTCCACATCACAAAACTATACCTTCCTGCAACAGTTCTACACACTAGCTCCACCTCACAAAACAATACATTCCTGAAACAGATCTCCACACTAGATCCACCTCACAAAACCATACCTTTCTGTAACGGTTCTCTACACTAGCTCCACATCACAAAATAATACCATACTGCAACAGTTCAATACACTGGCTCTGAATCACAAATCTATACTTTCCAGCAAAAGTTCTCCACACTAGCTACGAATCACAAAACAATACCTTTCTGCAACAGTTCTACACAATAGCTCCACATCACAAAATTATACCTTCCTGCAACAGTTCTCCACACTAGCTCCGAATCACAAAACTATACCTACCAGCAAAAGTTCTTCACACTATCTCCCGAATCACAAATCCATACCTTCATGCAACTGTTCTACACACTAGCTCCACCTCACAAAACAATACCTTCCTGCAACAGATCTCCACACTAGTTCCACCTCACAAAACAATACCTTTTTGTAACAGTTCTCTGCACTAGCTCAACATCACAAAATAATACCATCCTGCAACAGATCTCCACACTGGCTCTGAATCACAAAATAATACCTTCCTGCAACAGTTCTACACACTAGCTCCACATCACAAAACTATACCTTCCTGCAACAGTTCTACACACTAGCTCCATAGAACAAAACAATACCTTCCTGCAACTGTTATTCACACTAGCTCCACTTCACAAAACAATACCTTTCTGCAACTGTTCTCTAAACTAGCTCCACATCACAAAACAATACGTTTCTGCAACAGTTCTACACAGTGGCTCCGAATCACAAAACTATACCTTCCTGCAACAGTCCTTCACACTAGCTCCACCTCACAAAATAATACCTTTCTGCAACAGTTCTCCACAATAGCTCCACATCACAAATCAATACGTTTCTTCAACAGTTCTCCACACTGGCCCTGAATCACAAAACTATACCTTGCAGCAACAGTTCTACACACTATCTCCACATCATAAAACTATACCTTCCTGCAACAGTTCTCCACAATAGCTCCACTACACAAAACTATACCTTCCTGAAACAGTTCTCCACACTATCTCCACTTCACAAAACAATACCTTTCTGCAACAGTTCTCTACACTAGCTCCACATCACAAAAAATACGTTTCTGCAACAGTTCTCCACACTGGCTCTGAATCACAAAACTATACCTTCTTGCAACAGTTCTTCACACTAGCTCCGAATCACAAAACAATACCTTCCTGCAACAGATCTCCACAATAGCTCCATTACACAAAACTATACCTTCCTGCAACAGTTCTTCACACTATCTCCACCTCACAATACAATAACTTTCTGTAACAGTTCTCTTCACTAGCTCCACATCACAAAAAAATACCTTTCTGCAACTGTTCTCCACACTGGCTACGCATCACATAATAATACCTTACTGCAACAGTTTCCACTCTGGCTCCGAATCACAAAACAATACCTATCTGCAAGAGTTCTCCACACTAGCTCCACATCAAAAAGCTATATTTTCCTGCAACAGTTCTCCACACTAGCTACATATCACAAAACAATACCTTCCTGCAACAGTTCTACACACTAGCTCCACATCACAAAACAATACCTTCCTGCAACAGTTCTACATACTGGCACCGAATCACAAAACTATACCTTCCTGCAACAGTTCTACACACTATCTCCACATCACAAAACAATACCTTCCTGCAACAGTTCTACACACTAGCTCCATATCACAAAACTATACCTTCCTGCAACAGTTCTAAACACTAGCTCCACATCACAAAACAATACCTTCCTGCAACACTTCTCCACAATAGCTCCACATCACAAAAGTTTACCTTCCTGTAACAGTTCTCCACACTAGCTCCACATCACAAAATTATAACTTCATGCAACAGTTCTCCACACTAGCTCCACATCACAAAACTAAAACTTCCTGCAACAGTTCTCCACACTAGCTCCACATCACAAAAGTATACCTTCCTGCAACCGTTCTCCACACTAGCTCCACATCGCAAAACTATACCTTCCTGCAACAGTTCTACACACTAGCTCCACCTCACAAAACAATACATTCCTGAAACAGATCTCCACACTAGATCCACCTCACAAAACCATACCTTTCTGTAACGGTTCTCTACACTAGCTCCACATCACAAAATAATACCATACTGCAACAGTTCAATACACTGGCTCTGAATCACAAATCTATACTTTCCAGCAAAAGTTCTCCACACTAGCTACGAATCACAAAACAATACCTTTCTGCAACAGTTCTACACAATAGCTCCACATCACAAAATTATACCTTCCTGCAACAGTTCTCCACACTAGCTCCGAATCACAAAACTATACCTACCAGCAAAAGTTCTTCACACTATCTCCGAATCACAAATCCATACCTTCATGCAACTGTTCTACACACTAGCTCCACCTCACAAAACAATACCTTCCTGCAACAGATCTCCACACTAGTTCCACCTCACAAAACAATACCTTTTTGTAACAGTTCTCTGCACTAGCTCAACATCACAAAATAATACCATCCTGCAACAGATCTCCACACTGGCTCTGAATCACAAAATAATACCTTCCTGCAACAGTTCTACACACTAGCTCCACATCACAAAACTATACCTTCCTGCAACAGTTCTACACACTAGCTCCATAGAACAAAACAATACCTTCCTGCAACTGTTATTCACACTAGCTCCACTTCACAAAACAATACCTTTCTGCAACTGTTCTCTAAACTAGCTCCACATCACAAAACAATACGTTTCTGCAACAGTTCTACACAGTGGCTCCGAATCACAAAACTATACCTTCCTGCAACAGTCCTTCACACTAGCTCCACCTCACAAAATAATACCTTTCTGCAACAGTTCTCCACAATAGCTCCACATCACAAATCAATACGTTTCTTCAACAGTTCTCCACACTGGCCCTGAATCACAAAACTATACCTTGCAGCAACAGTTCTACACACTATCTCCACATCATAAAACTATACCTTCCTGCAACAGTTCTCCACAATAGCTCCACTACACAAAACTATACCTTCCTGAAACAGTTCTCCACACTATCTCCACTTCACAAAACAATACCTTTCTGCAACAGTTCTCTACACTAGCTCCACATCACAAAAATACGTTTCTGCAACAGTTCTCCACACTGGCTCTGAATCACAAAACTATACCTTCTTGCAACAGTTCTTCACACTAGCTCCGAATCACAAAACAATACCTTCCTGCAACAGATCTCCACAATAGCTCCATTACACAAAACTATACCTTCCTGCAACAGTTCTTCACACTATCTCCACCTCACAATACAATAACTTTCTGTAACAGTTCTCTTCACTAGCTCCACATCACAAAAAAATACCTTTCTGCAACTGTTCTCCACACTGGCTACGCATCACATAATAATACCTTACTGCAACAGTTTCCACTCTGGCTCCGAATCACAAAACAATACCTATCTGCAAGAGTTCTCCACACTAGCTCCACATCAAAAAGCTATATTTTCCTGCAACAGTTCTCCACACTAGCTACATATCACAAAACAATACCTTCCTGCAACAGTTCTACACACTAGCTCCACATCACAAAACAATACCTTCCTGCAACAGTTCTACATACTGGCACCGAATCACAAAACTATACCTTCCTGCAACAGTTCTACACACTATCTCCACATCACAAAACAATACCTTCCTGCAACAGTTCTACACACTAGCTCCATATCACAAAACTATACCTTCCTGCAACAGTTCTAAACACTAGCTCCACATCACAAAACAATACCTTCCTGCAACACTTCTCCACAATAGCTCCACATCACAAAAGTTTACCTTCCTGTAACAGTTCTCCACACTAGCTCCACATCACAAAATTATAACTTCATGCAACAGTTCTCCACACTAGCTCCACATCACAAAACTAAAACTTCCTGCAACAGTTCTCCACACTAGCTCCACATCACAAAAGTATACCTTCCTGCAACCGTTCTCCACACTAGCTCCACATCGCAAAACTATACCTTCCTGCAACAGTTCTACACACTAGCTCCACCTCACAAAACAATACATTCCTGAAACAGATCTCCACACTAGATCCACCTCACAAAACCATACCTTTCTGTAACGGTTCTCTACACTAGCTCCACATCACAAAATAATACCATACTGCAACAGTTCAATACACTGGCTCTGAATCACAAATCTATACTTTCCAGCAAAAGTTCTCCACACTAGCTACGAATCACAAAACAATACCTTTCTGCAACAGTTCTACACAATAGCTCCACATCACAAAATTATACCTTCCTGCAACAGTTCTCCACACTAGCTCCGAATCACAAAACTATACCTACCAGCAAAAGTTCTTCACACTATCTCCGAATCACAAATCCATACCTTCATGCAACTGTTCTACACACTAGCTCCACCTCACAAAACAATACCTTCCTGCAACAGATCTCCACACTAGTTCCACCTCACAAAACAATACCTTTTTGTAACAGTTCTCTGCACTAGCTCAACATCACAAAATAATACCATCCTGCAACAGATCTCCACACTGGCTCTGAATCACAAAATAATACCTTCCTGCAACAGTTCTACACACTAGCTCCACATCACAAAACTATACCTTCCTGCAACAGTTCTACACACTAGCTCCATAGAACAAAACAATACCTTCCTGCAACTGTTATTCACACTAGCTCCACTTCACAAAACAATACCTTTCTGCAACTGTTCTCTAAACTAGCTCCACATCACAAAACAATACGTTTCTGCAACAGTTCTACACAGTGGCTCCGAATCACAAAACTATACCTTCCTGCAACAGTCCTTCACACTAGCTCCACCTCACAAAATAATACCTTTCTGCAACAGTTCTCCACAATAGCTCCACATCACAAATCAATACGTTTCTTCAACAGTTCTCCACACTGGCCCTGAATCACAAAACTATACCTTGCAGCAACAGTTCTACACACTATCTCCACATCATAAAACTATACCTTCCTGCAACAGTTCTCCACAATAGCTCCACTACACAAAACTATACCTTCCTGAAACAGTTCTCCACACTATCTCCACTTCACAAAACAATACCTTTCTGCAACAGTTCTCTACACTAGCTCCACATCACAAAAAATACGTTTCTGCAACAGTTCTCCACACTGGCTCTGAATCACAAAACTATACCTTCTTGCAACAGTTCTTCACACTAGCTCCGAATCACAAAACAATACCTTCCTGCAACAGATCTCCACAATAGCTCCATTACACAAAACTATACCTTCCTGCAACAGTTCTTCACACTATCTCCACCTCACAATACAATAACTTTCTGTAACAGTTCTCTTCACTAGCTCCACATCACAAAAAAAATACCTTTCTGCAACTGTTCTCCACACTGGCTACGCATCACATAATAATACCTTACTGCAACAGTTTCCACTCTGGCTCCGAATCACAAAACAATACCTATCTGCAAGAGTTCTCCACACTAGCTCCACATCAAAAAGCTATATTTTCCTGCAACAGTTCTCCACACTAGCTCCATATCACAAAACAATACCTTCCTGCAACAGTTCTACACACTAGCTCCACATCACAAAACAATACCTTCCTGCAACAGTTCTCCACACTGGCTCCGAATCACAAAACTATACCTTCCTGCAACAGTTCTACACACTAGCTCCACATCACAAAACAATACCTTCCTGCAACAGTTCTACACACTAGCTCCATATCACAAAACTATACCTTCCTGCAACAGTTCTAAACACTAGCTCCACATCACAAAACAATACCTTCCTGCAACACTTCTCCACAATAGCTCCACATCACAAAAGTTTACCTTCCTGTAAAAGTTCTCCACACTAGCTCCACATCACAAAATTATACCTTCATGCAACAGTTCTACACACTAGCTCCACATCACAAAACTAAAACTTCCTGCAACAGTTATCCACACTAGCTCCACATCACAAAAGTATACCTTCCTGCAACCGTTCTCTACACTAGCTCCACATCACAAAACTATACCTTCCTGCAACAGTTTTACACACTAGCTCCACCTCACAAAACAATACATTCCTGCAACAGATCTCCACACTAGCTCCACCTCACAAAACCATACCTTTCTGTAACGGTTCTCCACACTAGTGCCACATCACATAATAATACCATACTGCAACAGATCTATACACTGGCTCTGAATCACAAATCTATACTTTCCAGCAAAAGTTCTTCACACTAGCTCCATATCTCAAAACAATACCTTTCTGCAACAGTTCTCTACACTAGCTATACATCACAAAACAATACGTTTCTGAAACAGATTTCCTCACAGGCTCCGAATCATAAAACTATACCTTCCAGCAACAGTTCTTCCACTAGATCCACATCACAATACTATACCTTACTGAAACAGTTCTACACACTAGCTCCATAGAACAAAACAATACCTTCCTGCAACTGTTATCCACACTAGCTCCACTTCACAAAACAATACCTTTCTGCAACTGTTCTCTAAACTAGCTCCACATCACAAAACAATACTTTTCTGCAACAGTTCTACACAGTGGCTCCGAATCACAAAACTATACCTTCTTGCAAAGTGCTCCACATTAGCTCCACCTCACAAAATAATACCTTTCTGCAACAGTTCTTTACAATAGCTCCACATCACAAATCAATACGTTTCTGCAACAGTTCTCCACACTGGCCCTGAATCACAAAACTATACCTTCCTGCAACAGTCCTTCACAATAGCTCCGAATCACAAAACAATACCTTCCTGCAAGAGATCTCCACAATAGCTCCACTACACAAAACTATACCTTCCTGCAACAGTTCTCCACACTATCTCCACTTCACAAAACAGTACCTTTCTGCAACAGTTCTCTACACTAGCTCCACGTCACAAAAAATACGTTTCTGCAACAGTTCTCCACATTGGTTCCAAATCACAAAACTATACCTTCCAGCAAAAGTTCTTCACACTAGCTCCGAATCACAAAACAATACGTTTCTGCAACAGTCCTACACACTAGCTCCACATCATCAAACTATACCTTCCTGCAACAGTTCTCCATAGTAGCTCCACCTCACAAAACAATACCTTTCTGCAACAGTTCTCTACAGTAGCTCCACATCACAAATCAATACGTTTCTTCAACAGTTCTCCACACTGGCTCTGAATCCCAAAACTATACCTTCTTGCAACAGTTCTTCACACTAGCTCCGAATCACAAAACAATATCTTCCTGCAACAGATTTCCACAATAGCTCCACTACACAAAACTATACCTTCCTGCAACAGTTCTTCACACTATCTCCACCACACAATACAATAACTTTCTGTAACAGTTCTCTTCACTAGCTCCACATCACAAAAAAATACCTTTCTGCAACTTTTCTCCACACTGGCTACGCATCACATCATAATACCTTACTGCAACATTTTCTACTCTGGCTCCGAATCACAAAACTATACCTATCTGCAAGAGTTCTCCACACTAGCTCCACATCACAAAGCTATACCTTCCTGCCACAGTTCTAGACACTAGCTCCATATCACAAAACAATAACTTCCTGCAACAGTTCTACACACTAGCTCCACATCACAAAACTATACCTTCCTGCAACAGTTCTCCACACTGGCACCGAATCACAAAACTATACCTTCCAGCAAAAGTTCTTCACACTAGCTCTGAATCACAAAACCATACCTTCATGCAACAGTTCTACATACTAGCTCCCCATCACAAAACTATACCTTACTGCAACAGTTCTCCACACTAGGTCCACCTCACAAAACAATACCTTTCTGCACCTGTTCTCTAAACTAGCTCCACATCACAAAACAATACCTTGCGGCAACAGTTCTACACAGTGGCTCCTAATCACAAAACTATACCTTCCTGCAAAAGTTCTCCACAGTAGCTCCATGTACAAAATAATACCTTTCTGCAACAGTTCTGTACAGTAGCTGCTCATCACAAAACAATACGTTTCTGCAACAGTTCTATACACTGGCTCTGAATCACAAAACTATACCTTCCAGCAACAGTTCTTCACAGTAGCTCAGAATCACAATACAATACGTTTTGCAACAGTTCTACACACTATCTCCACATCACAAAACTATACCTTCCTGCAACAGTTCTACACACTAGCTCCACATTACAAAACTATACCTTCCTGCAACAGTTCCCACACTATCTCCACTTCACAAAACAATACCTTTCTGCAACAGTTCTCTACACTATCTCCACATCACAAAAAATACGTGTCTGCAACAGTTCTCCACACTGGCTCCGAATCACAAAACTATACCTTCCAGCAAAAGTTCTTCAATAGCTCCGAATCACAAAACAATACCTTTCTGCAACAGTCCTACACACTAGCTCCACATCATCAAACTATACCTTCCTGCAACAGTTCCCCACACTAGCTCCTTCTCACAAAACAATACATTTCTGCAACAGTTTTCTACACCAGGTCCACATCACAAAAAATACGTGTCTACAACAGTTCTTTACACTAGCTACGAAACACAAAACAATACCTTCCTGCAACAGTTCTAAACACTAGCTCCCCATCACAAAACTATACCTTCCTGCAACAGTTCTTCACACTAGCTCCGAATCACAAAACTATACCTTTCTGCAACAGTTCTCTATACAAGCTATACATCACAAAACAATACGATTCTGCAACAGTTTTCCACACTGGCTCCGCATAACAAAACTACCTTCCAGCAACAGTTCTTCACACTAGCTCCGAATCACAAAACTATACCTTCCAGCAAAAGTTCTTCACACTAGCTCTGAATCACAAAACCATACCTTCATGCAACAGTTCTACATACTAGCTCCCCATCACAAAACTATACCTTACTGCAACAGTTCTCCACACTAGGTCCACCTCACAAAACAATACCTTTCCGCAACAGTTCTCTACACTAGGTATACATCACAAAACAATACATTTCTGAAACAGATTTCCACACGGGCTCCGAATCATAAAACTATACCTTCCAGCAACAGTTCTTCCACTAGCTCCACATCACAAAACTATACCTTCCTGCAACAGTTCTCCACACTAGCTCCACCTCACAAAACAATATCTTCCTGCAACTGTTCTCCACACTAGCTCCACATCACAAAAATAAACCTTCCTGCAACAGTTCTCCACACTAGCACCACATCACAAAACTATACCTTTCTGCAAAAGTTCTCCACACTAGATCCACATCACAAAACTATACCTTCCTGCAACAGTTCTACACACTAGCTCCACATTACAAAACTATACCTTCCTGCAAAAGTTCTAAACACTAGCTCCACCTCACAAAACAATGCCTTTCTGCAAAAGATCTCCACACTAGCTCCACATCACAAAACAATACCTTCCTGCAACACTTCTCCACAATAGCTCCACATCACAAAAGTTTACCTTCCTGTAACATTTCTCCACACTAGCTCCACATCACAAAATTATAACTTCATGCAACAGTTCTCCACACTAGCTCCACATCACAAAACTAAAACTTCCTGCAACAGTTCTCCACACTAGCTCCACATCACAAAAGTATACCTTCCTGCAACCGTTCTCCACACTAGCTCCACATCGCAAAACTATACCTTCCTGCAACAGTTCTACACACTAGCTCCACCTCACAAAACAATACATTCCTGAAACAGATCTCCACACTAGATCCACCTCACAAAACCATACCTTTCTCTAACGGTTCTCTACACTAGCTCCACATCACAAAATAATACCATACTGCAACAGTTCAATACACTGGCTCTGAATCACAAATCTATACTTTCCAGCAAAAGTTCTCCACACTAGCTACGAATCACAAAACAATACCTTTCTGCAACAGTTCTACACAATAGCTCCACATCACAAAATTATACCTTCCCTGCAACAGTTCTCCACACTAGCTCCGAATCACAAAACTATACCTACCAGCAAAAGTTCTTCACACTATCTCCGAATCACAAATCCATACCTTCATGCAACTGTTCTACACACTAGCTCCACCTCACAAAACAATACCTTCCTGCAACAGATCTCCACACTAGTTCCACCTCACAAAACAATACCTTTTTTGTAACAGTTCTCTGCACTAGCTCAACATCACAAAATAATACCATCCTGCAACAGATCTCCACACTGGCTCTGAATCACAAAATAATACCTTCCTGCAACAGTTCTACACACTAGCTCCACATCACAAAACTATACCTTCCTGCAACAGTTCTACAAACTAGCTCCATAGAACAAAACAATACCTTCCTGCAACTGTTATCCACACTAGCTCCACTTCACAAAACAATACCTTTCTGCAACTGTTCTCTAAACTAGCTCCACATCACAAAACAATACGTTTCTGCAACAGTTCTACACAGTGGCTCCGAATCACAAAACTATACCTTCCTGCAATGTTCTCCACATTAGCTCCACCTCACAAAATAATACCTTTCTGCAACAGTTCTTTACAATAGCTCCACATCACAAATCAATACGTTTCTGCAACAGTTCTCCACATGGCCCTGAATCACAAAACTATACCTTCCTGCAACAGTCCTTCACACTAGCTCCGAATCACAAAACAATACCTTCCTGCAAGAGATCTCCACAATAGCTCCACTACACAAAACTATACCTTCCTGCAACAGTTCTAAACACTGGCTCTGAATCACAAAACTATACCTTCCCGCAACAGTTCTTCACACTAGCTCCAAATCACAAAACAATACCTTCCTGCAACAGATCTCCACAATAGCTCCACTACACAAAACTATACCTTCCTGCAACAGTCCTCCACACTAGCTCCACCTCACAAAACTATACCTTCCTGAAACAGTTCTCCACACTATCTCCACTTCACAAAACAATACCTTTCTGCAACAGTTCTCTACACTAGCTCCACATCACAAAAAATACGTTTCTGCAACAGTTCTCCACACTGGCTCTGAATCACAAAACTATACCTTCTTGCAACAGTTCTTCACACTAGCTCCGAATAACAAAACAATACCTTCCTGCAACAGATCTCCACAATAGCTCCACTACACAAAATTATACCTTCCTGCAACAGTTCTTCACACTATCTCCACCTCACAATACAATAACTTTCTGTAACAGTTCTCTTCACTAGCTCCACATCACAAAAAAATACCTTTCTGCAACTGTTCTCCACACTGGCTACGCATCACATAATAATACCTTACTGCAACAGTTTCCACTCTGGCTCCGAATCACAAAACAATACCTATCTGCAAGAGTTCTCCACACTAGCTCCACATCAAAAAGCTATATTTTCCTGCAACAGTTCTCCACACTAGCTCCATATCACAAAACAATACCTTCCTGCAACAGTTCTACACACTAGCTCCACATCACAAAACAATACCTTCCTGCAACAGTTCTACACACTAGCACCGAATCACAAAACAATACCTTCCTGCAACAGTTCTACACACTAGCTCCACATCACAAAACAATACCTTCCTGCAACAGTTCTACACACTGGCACCGAATCACAAAACTATACCTTACTGCAACAGTTCTCCACACTAGGTCCACCTCACAAAACAATACCTTTCTGCACCTGTTCTCTAAACTAGCTCCACATCACAAAACAATACCTTGCGGCAACAGTTCTACACAGTGGCTCCTAATCACAAAACTATACCTTCCTGCAAAAGTTCTCCACAGTAGCTCCATGTACAAAATAATACCTTTCTGCAACAGTTCTGTACAGTAGCTGCTCATCACAAAACAATACGTTTCTGCAACAGTTCTATACACTGGCTCTGAATCACAAAACTATACCTTCCAGCAACAGTTCTTCACAGTAGCTCAGAATCACAATACAATACGTTTTGCAACAGTTCTACACACTATCTCCACATCACAAAACTATACCTTCCTGCAACAGTTCTACACACTAGCTCCACATTACAAAACTATACCTTCCTGCAACAGTTCCCACACTATCTCCACTTCACAAAACAATACCTTTCTGCAACAGTTCTCTACACTATCTCCACATCACAAAAAATACGTGTCTGCAACAGTTCTCCACACTGGCTCCGAATCACAAAACTATACCTTCCAGCAAAAGTTCTTCAATAGCTCCGAATCACAAAACAATACCTTTCTGCAACAGTCCTACACACTAGCTCCACATCATCAAACTATACCTTCCTGCAACAGTTCCCCACACTAGCTCCTTCTCACAAAACAATACATTTCTGCAACAGTTTTCTACACCAGGTCCACATCACAAAAAATACGTGTCTACAACAGTTCTTTACACTAGCTACGAAACACAAAACAATACCTTCCTGCAACAGTTCTAAACACTAGCTCCCCATCACAAAACTATACCTTCCTGCAACAGTTCTTCACACTAGCTCCGAATCACAAAACTATACCTTTCTGCAACAGTTCTCTATACAAGCTATACATCACAAAACAATACGATTCTGCAACAGTTTTCCACACTGGCTCCGCATAACAAAACTACCTTCCAGCAACAGTTCTTCACACTAGCTCCGAATCACAAAACTATACCTTCCAGCAAAAGTTCTTCACACTAGCTCTGAATCACAAAACCATACCTTCATGCAACAGTTCTACATACTAGCTCCCCATCACAAAACTATACCTTACTGCAACAGTTCTCCACACTAGGTCCACCTCACAAAACAATACCTTTCCGCAACAGTTCTCTACACTAGGTATACATCACAAAACAATACATTTCTGAAACAGATTTCCACACGGGCTCCGAATCATAAAACTATACCTTCCAGCAACAGTTCTTCCACTAGCTCCACATCACAAAACTATACCTTCCTGCAACAGTTCTCCACACTAGCTCCACCTCACAAAACAATGTCTTCCTGCAACTGTTCTCCACACTAGCTCCACATCACAAAAATAAACCTTCCTTCAACAGTTCTCCACACTAGCACCACATCACAAAACTATACCTTTCTGCAAAAGTTCTCCACACTAGATCCACATCACAAAACTATACCTTCCTGCAACAGTTCTACACACTAGCTCCACATTACAAAACTATACCTTCCTGCAAAAGTTCTAAACACTAGCTCCACCTCACAAAACAATGCCTTTCTGCAAAAGATCTCCACACTAGCTCCACATCACAAAACAATACCTTCCTGCAACACTTCTCCACAATAGCTCCACATCACAAAAGTTTACCTTCCTGTAACATTTCTCCACACTAGCTCCACATCACAAAATTATAACTTCATGCAACAGTTCTACACACTAGCTCCACATCACAAAACTAAAACTTCCTGCAACAGTTCTCCACACTAGCTCCACATCACAAAAGTATACCTTCCTGCAACCGTTCTCCACACTAGCTCCACATCGCAAAACTATACCTTCCTGCAACAGTTCTACACACTAGCTCCACCTCACAAAACAATACATTCCTGAAACAGATCTCCACACTAGATCCACCTCACAAAACCATACCTTTCTCTAACGGTTCTCTACACTAGCTCCACATCACAAAATAATACCATACTGCAACAGTTCAATACACTGGCTCTGAATCACAAATCTATACTTTCCAGCAAAAGTTCTCCACACTAGCTACGAATCACAAAACAATACCTTTCTGCAACAGTTCTACACAATAGCTCCACATCACAAAATTATACCTTCCTGCAACAGTTCTCCACACTAGCTCCGAATCACAAAACTATACCTACCAGCAAAAGTTCTTCACACTATCTCCGAATCACAAATCCATACCTTCATGCAACTGTTCTACACACTAGCTCCACCTCACAAAACAATACCTTCCTGCAACAGATCTCCACACTAGTTCCACCTCACAAAACAATACCTTTTTGTAACAGTTCTCTGCACTAGCTCAACATCACAAAATAATACCATCCTGCAACAGATCTCCACACTGGCTCTGAATCACAAAATAATACCTTCCTGCAACAGTTCTACACACTAGCTCCACATCACAAAACTATACCTTCCTGCAACAGTTCTACAAACTAGCTCCATAGAACAAAACAATACCTTCCTGCAACTGTTATCCACACTAGCTCCACTTCACAAAACAATAACTTTCTGCAACTGTTCTCTAAACTAGCTCCACATCACAAAACAATACGTTTCTGCAACAGTTCTACACAGTGGCTCCGAATCACTAAACTATACCTTCCTGCAAAAGTTCTCCACATTAGCTCCACCTCACAAAATAATACCTTTCTGCAACAGTTCTTTACAATAGCTCCACATCACAAATCAATACGTTTCTGCAACAGTTCTCCACACTGGCTCTGAATCACAAAACTATACCTTCCTGCAACAGTTCTTCACACTAGCTCCGCATCACAAAACAATACCTTCCTGCAAGAGATCTCCACAATAGCTCCACTACACAAAACTATACCTTCCTGCAACAGTTCTAAACACTGGCTCTGAATCACAAAACTATACCTTCCTGCAACAGTTCTCCACACTAGCTCCAAATCACAAAACAATACCTTCCTGCAACAGTTCTCCACACTAGCTCCACATCACAAAACTATACCTTCCTGCAACAGTTCTCCACACTAGCTCCACATCACAAAACTATACCTTCATGAAACAGTTCTCCACACTATCTCCACTTCACAAAACAATACCTTTCTGCAACAGTTCTCTACACTAGCTCCACATCACAAAAAATACGTTTCTGCAACAGTTCTCCACACTGGCTCCGAATCGCAAAACTATACCTTCCAGCAACAGTTCTTCACACTAGCTCCGAATCACAAAACAATACCTTCCTGCAACAGATCTCCACAATAGCTCCACTACACAAAATTATACCTTCCTGCAACAGTTCTTCACACTATCTCCACCTCACAATACAATAACTTTCTGTAACAGTTCTCTTCTCTAGCTCCACATCACAAAAAAATACCTTTCTGCAACTGTTCTCCACACTGGCTACGCATCACATAATAATACCTTACTGCAACAGTTTCCACTCTGGCTCCGAATCACAAAACAATACCTATCTGCAAGAGTTCTCCACACTAGCTCCACATCACAAAGCTATATTTTCCTGCAACAGTTCTCCACACTAGCTCCATATCACAAAACAATACCTTCCTGCAACAGTTCTACACACTAGCTCCACATCACAAAACAATACCTTCCTGCAACAGTTCTACACACTGGCACCGAATCACAAAACTATACCTTCCTGCATCAGTTCTACACACTATCTCCACATCACAAAACCATACCTTCCTGCAACAGTTCTACACACTAGCTCCATATCACAAAACTATACCTTCCTGCAACAGTTCTAAACACTAGCTCCACCTCACAAAACAATGCCTTTCTGCAAAAGATCTCCACACTAGCTCCACATCACAAAACAAAACCTTCCTGCAACACTTCTCCACAATAGCTCCACATCACAAAAGTTTACCTTCCTGTAACAGTGCTCCACACTAGCTCCACATCACAAAATTATACCTTCATGCAACAGTTCTACACACTAGCTCCACATCACAAAACTAAAACTTCCTGCAACAGTTCTCCACACTAGCTCCACCTCACAAAACAATATCTTCCTGCAACTGTTCTCCACACTAGCTCCACATCACAAAAATAAACCTTCCTGCAACAGTTCTCCACACTAGCACCACATCACAAAACTATACCTTTCTGCAAAAGTTCTCCACACTAGCTCCACATCACAAAACTATACCTTCCTGCAACAGTTCTACACACTAGCTCCACATTACAAAACTATACCTTCCTGCAAAAGTTCTAAACACTAGCTCCACCTCACAAAACAATGCCTTTCTGCAACAGATCTCCACACTAGCTCCACATCACAAAACAATACCTTCCTGCAACACTTCTCCACAATAGCTCCACATCACAAAAGTTTACCTTCCTGTAACATTTCTCCACACTAGCTCCACATCACAAAATTATAACTTCATGCAACAGTTCTCCACACTAGCTCCACATCACAAAACTAAAACTTCCTGCAACAGTTCTCCACACTAGCTCCACATCACAAAAGTATACCTTCCTGCAACCGTTCTCCACACTAGCTCCACATCGCAAAACTATACCTTCCTGCAACAGTTCTACACACTAGCTCCACCTCACAAAACAATACATTCCTGAAACAGATCTCCACACTAGATCCACCTCACAAAACCATACCTTTCTGTAACGGTTCTCTACACTAGCTCCACATCACAAAATAATACCATACTGCAACAGTTCAATACACTGGCTCTGAATCACAAATCTATACTTTCCAGCAAAAGTTCTCCACACTAGCTACGAATCACAAAACAATACCTTTCTGCAAGAGTTTTACACAATAGCTCCACATCACAAAATTATACCTTCCTGCAACAGTTCTCCACACTAGCTCCGAATCACAAAACTATACCTACCAGCAAAAGTTCTTCACACTATCTCCGAATCACAAATCCATACCTTCATGCAACTGTTCTACACACTAGCTCCACCTCACAAAACAATACCTTCCTGCAACAGATCTCCACACTAGTTCCACCTCACAAAACAATACCTTTTTGTAACAGTTCTCTGCACTAGCTCAACATCACAAAATAATACCATCCTGCAACTGATCTCCACACTGGCTCTGAATCACAAAATAATACCTTCCTGCAACAGTTCTACACACTAGCTCCACATCACAAAACTATACCTTCCTGCAACAGTTCTACACACTAGCTCCATAGAACAAAACAATACCTTCCTGCAACTGTTATCCACACTAGCTCCACTTCACAAAACAATACCTTTCTGCAACTGTTCTCTAAACTAGCTCCACATCACAAAACAATACGTTTCTGCAACAGTTCTCCACACTGGCTCCGAATCACTAAACTATACCTTCCTGCAAAAGTTCTCCACATTAGCTCCACCTCACAAAATAATACCTTTCTGCAACAGTTCTTTACAATAGCTCCACATCACAAATCAATACGTTTCTGCAACAGTTCTCCACACTGGCTCTGAATCACAAAACTATACCTTCCCGCAACAGTTCTTCACACTAGCTCTGAATCACAAAACAATACCTTCCTGCAAGAGATCTCCACAATAGCTCCACTACACAAAACTATACCTTCCTGCAACAGTTCTCCACACTATCTCCACTTCACAAAACAGTACCTTTCTGCAACAGTTCTCTACACTAGCTCCACGTCACAAAAAAATACGTTTCTGCAACAGTTCTCCACATTGGTTCCAAATCACAAAACTATACCTTCCAGCAAAAGTTCTTCACACTAGCTCCGAATCACAAAACAATACGTTTCTGCAACAGTCCTACACACTAGCTCCACATCATCAAACTATACCTTCCTGCAAAAAGTTCTCCATAGTAGCTCCACCTCACAAAATAATACCTTTCTGCAACAGTTCTCTACAGTAGCTCCACATCACAAATCAATACGTTTCTGCAACAGTTCTCCACACTGGCTCTGAATCACAAAACTATACCTTCTTGCAACAGTTCTTCACACTAGCTCTGAATCACAAAACAATATCTTCCTGCGACAGATTTCCAAAATAGCTCCACTACACAAAACTATACCTTCCTGCAACAGTTCTTCACACTATCTCCACCACACAATACAATATCTTTCTGTTACAGTTCTCTTCACTAGCTCCACATCACAAAAAATACCTTTCTGCAACTTTTCTCCACACTGGCTACGCATCACATAATAATACCTTACTGCAACATTTTCTACTCTGGCTCCGAATAACAAAACTATACCTATCTGCAAGAGTTCTCCACACTAGCTCCACATCACAAAGCTATACCTTCCTGCCACAGTTCTCCACACTAGCTCCATATCACAAAACAATAACTTCCTGCAACAGTTCTACACACTAGCTCCACATCACAAAACTATACCTTCCTGCAACAGTTCTCCACACTGGCACCGAATCACAAAACTATACCTTCCAGCAAAAAGTTCTTCACACTAGCTCTGAATCACAAAACCATACCTTCATGCAACAGTTCTACATACTAGCTCCCCATCACAAAACTATACCTTACTGCAACAATTCTCCACACTAGGTCCACCTCACAAAACAATACCTTTCTGCACCTGTTCTCTAAACTAGCTCCACATCACAAAACAATACCTTGCGGCAACAGTTCTACACAGTGGCTCCTAATCACAAAACTATACCTTCCTGCAAAAGTTCTCCACAGTAGCTCCATGTACAAAATAATACCATTCTGCAACAGTTCTGTACAGTAGCTGCTCATCACAAAACAATACGTTTCTGCAACAGTTCTATACACTGGCTCTGAATCACAAAACTATATCTTCCAGCAACAGTTCTTCACAGTAGCTCAGAATCACAATACAATACCTTTTTGCAACAGTTCTACACAATATCTCCACATCACAAAACTATACCTTCCTGCAACAGTTCTCCACACTAGCTCCGAATCACAAAACTATACCTTCCTGCAACAGTTCCCACACTATCTCCACTTCACAAAACAATACCTTTCTGCAACAGTTCTCTACACTATCTCCACATCACAAAAAAATACGTGTCTGCAACAGTTCTCCACACTGGCTCCGAATCACAAAACTATACCTTCCAGCAAAAGTTCTTCAATAGCTCCGAATCACAAAACAATACCTTTCTGCAACAGTCCTACACACTAGCTCCACATCATCAAACTATACCTTCCTGCAACAGTTCCCCACACTAGCTCCTTCTCACAAAACAATACATTTCTGCAACAGTTTTCTACACCAGGTCCACATCACAAAAAATACGTGTCTACAACAGTTCTTTACACTAGCTACGAAACACAAAACAATACCTTCCTGCAACAGTTCTAAACACTAGCTCCCCATCACAAAACTATACCTTCCTGCAACAGTTCTTCACACTAGCTCCGAATCACAAAACTATACCTTTCTGCAACAGTTCTCTATACAAGCTATACATCACAAAACATTACGTTTCTGCTACAGTTTTCCACACTGGCTCCGCATATCAAAACTATACCTTCCAGCAACAGTTCTTCACACTAGCTCCGAATCACAAAACAATACCTTCCCCGCAACAGTTCTCCACACTAGCTCCATAAACAAAACAATCCGTTTGTGCAACATTTCTCCACACTGGCTCTGAATCACAAAACTATACCTTCCAGCAAAAGTTCTTCACACTAGATCTGAATCAAAAAAAAATACCATTCTGCAACAGTTCTACACACTAGCTCCACCTCACAAAACAAGACATTCCTGCAACAGATCTCCACACTAGCTCCCCCTCACAATACAATAACTTTCTGCAACAATTCCCTTCACAAGCTCCACATCACAAAATAATACCATACTGCAACAGTTCTATACACTGGCTCTGAATCAGAAAACTATTCTTTCCAGGAAAAGTTCTTCACACTAGATCAGAATCACAAAACCATACCTTCCTGCAGCAGTTCTACACACTAGCTCCCCATCACAAAACTGTACCTTCCTGCAACAGTTCTCCACACTAGCTCCACTTCACAAAACAATACCTTCCTGCAAGTGTTCTCTAAACTAGCTCCACATCACAAAACAATACGTTTCTGCAACAGTTCTACACAGGGGCTCCTAATCACAATACTATACCTTCCTGCAAAAATTCTCCAAAGTAGCTCCACCTCACAAAATAATACCTTTCTGCAACAGTTCTCTACAGTAGCTCCACATCACAAAACCATACGTTTCTGCAACAGTTCTCCACACTGGCTCTGAATCACAAAACTATACCTTCCAGCAAAAGTTCTTCACAGTAGCTCTGAATCACAAAACTATACCTTCCAGCAACAGTTCTTCAAACTAGCTACGAATCACAAAAAAATACCTTCCTGAAACAGTTCTACACTATAGCTCCACATCACAAAACTATACCTTCCTGCAACAGTTCTCCACACTAGCTCCGAATCACAAAAACTATACCTTCCAGCAAATGTTCTACACACTAGCTCCACCTCACAAAACAATACGTTTCTGCAACAGTTCTCTACAGCAGCTGCAAATCACAAAACAATACAGTTCTGCAAACACTTCTCCACACTAGCTCCACCTCACAAAACAATACCTTCTGCAACAGTTCTCTACAGTAGATGCACATCACAAAACAATACGGTTCTGCAACAGTTCTCCACACTAGATCCACATCAAAAAACTATACCTTCCAGAAACAGTTCTCCACACTAGGTCCGCATCACAAAACTAAACCTTTCTGCAACAGTTCTTCACACTAGCTCCACATCACAAAACTAAACCTTTCTGCAACATTTCTCCACACTAGCTCCACATCACAAAACTATACCTTCCTGCAACAGTTCGACACAAGATCCACCTCACTAAACAATACCTTTCTGCAACAGATCTCCTCACTAGGTCCACATCACAAAACAATACCTTTCTGCAACAGTTCTCTACACTAGCTCCACATCACTAAACAATACCTTCCTGCAACTGGTCTCCACACTAGCTCCACATCACAAAACTATACCTTTCTGCAACAGTCCTACACACTAGCTCCACATCATCAAACTATACCTTCCTGCAACAGTTCTCCACAGTAGCTCCACCTCACAAAACAATAACTTTCTGTAACAGTTCTCTACAGTAGCTGCATATCACAAATCAATACGATTCTGCAACAGTTCTCCACACTAGCTCCACATCACTAAACAATACCTTCCTGCAACTGTTCTCCACACTAGCTCCGAATCACAAAACTATACCTTCCAGCAAATGTTCTACACACTAGCTCCACCTGACAAAACAATACGTTTCTGCAACAGTTCTCTACAGCAGCTGCAAATCACAAAACAATACAGTTCTGCAACAGTTCTCCACACTAGCTCCACCTCACAAAACAATACCTTCTGCAACAGTTCTCTACAGTAGCTGCACATCACAAAACAATACGGTTCTGCAACAGTTCTCCACACTAGCTCCACATCACAAAACTATACCTTCCTGAAACAGTTCTCCACACTAGGTCCACATCACAAAACTAAACCTTTCTGCAACAGTTCTTCACACTAGCTCCACATCACAAAACTAAACCTTTCTGCAACATTTCTCCACACTAGCTCCACATCACAAAACTATACCTTCCTGCAACAGTTCGACACAAGATCCACCTCACTAAACAATACCTTTCTGCAACAGATCTCCTCACTAGGTCCACATCACAAAACAATACCTTTCTGCAACAGTTCTCTACACTAGCTCCACATCACTAAACAATACCTTCCTGCAACTGGTCTCCACACTAGCTCCACATCACAAAACTATACCTTTCTGCAACAGTCCTACACACTAGCTCCACATCATCAAACTATACCTTCCTGCAACAGTTCTCCACAGTAGCTCCACCTCACAAAACAATAACTTTCTGTAACAGTTCTCTACAGTAGCTGCATATCACAAATCAATACGATTCTGCAACAGTTCTCCACACTAGCTCCACATCACTAAACAATACCTTCCTGCAACTGTTCTCCACAATAGCTCCACATCACAAAATTATACCTTTCTGCAACATTTCTCCACACTATCTCCACATCACAAAACTATATCTTCCTGCAACAGTTCTACACACTAGCTCCACATCACAAAACTATACCTTCCTGCAACAGTTCTAAACTCTAGCTCCAACTCACAAAACAATGCCTTTCGGCAACATATCTCCACACTTGCTCCACATCACAAAACAATACCTTCCTGTAACACTTCTCCACAATAGTTCCACATCACAAAATTTACCTTCCTGCAACAGTTCTCCACACTAGCTCCACATCACAAAATTATACCTTCATGCAACAGTTCTACACACTAGCTCCACATCACAAAACAAAAACTTCCTGCAACAGTTCTCCACACTACCTCCACATCACAAAAACTATACCTTCCTGCAACCGTTCTCCACACTAGCTCCACCTCACAAAATTATAACTTCATGCAACAGTTCTCCACACTTGCTCCACCTCACAAAACAATACATTCCTGAAACAGATCTCCACACTAGATCCACCTCACAAAACCATACCTTTCTGTAATGGTTCTCTACACTAGCTCCACATCACAAAATAATACCATACTGCAACAGTTCAATACACTGGCTCTGAATCACAAATCTATACTTTCCAGCAAAAGTTCTCCACACTAGCTACGAATCACAAAACAATACCTTTCTGCAACAGTTCTACACAATAGCTCCACATCACAAAATTATAACTTCCTGCAACAGTTCTCCACACTAGCTCCGAATCACAAAACTATACCTACCAGCAAAAGTTCTTCACACTATCTCCGAATCACAAATCCATACCTTCATGCAACTGTTCTACACACTAGCTCCACCTCACAAAACAATACCTTCCTGCAACAGATCTCCACACTAGTTCCACCTCACAAAACAATACCTTTTTGTAACAGTTCTCTGCACTAGCTCAACATCACAAAATAATACCATCCTGCAACAGATCTCCACACTGGCTCTGAATCACAAAATAATACCTTCCTGCAACAGTTCTACACACTAGCTCCACATCACAAAACTATACCTTCCTGCAACAGTTCTACACACTAGCTCCATAGAACAAAACAATACCTTCCTGCAACTGTTATCCACACTAGCTCCACTTCACAAAACAATACCTTTCTGCAACTGTTCTCTAAACTAGCTCCACATCACAAAACAATACGTTTCTGCAACAGTTCTACACAGTGGCTCCAATCACAAAACTATACCTTCCTGCAAAGTTCTCCACATTAGCTCCACCTCACAAAATAATACCTTTCTGCAACAGTTCTTTACAATAGCTCCACATCACAAATCAATACGTTTCTGCAACAGTTCTCCACACTGGCCCTGAATCACAAAACTATACCTTCCTGCAACAGTCCTTCACACTAGCTCCGAATCACAAAACAATACCTTCCTGCAAGAGATCTCCACAATAGCTCCACTACACAAAACTATACCTTCCTGCAACAGTTCTCCACACTATCTCCACTTCACAAAACAGTACCTTTCTGCAACAGTTCTCTACACTAGCTCCACGTCACAAAAAATACGTTTCTGCAACAGTTCTCCACATTGGTTCCAAATCACAAAACTATACCTTCCAGCAAAAGTTCTTCACACTAGCTCCCGAATCACAAAACAATACGTTTCTGCAACAGTCCTACACACTAGCTCCACATCATCAAACTATACCTTCCTGCAAAAGTTCTCCATAGTAGCTCCACCTCACAAAATAATACCTTTCTGCAACAGTTCTCTACAGTAGCTCCACATCACAAATCAATACGTTTCTGCAACAGTTCTCCACACTGGCTCTGAATCACAAAACTATACCTTCTTGCAACAGTTCTTCACACCTAGCTCCGAATCACAAAACAATATCTTCCGGCAACAGATTTCCACAATAGCTCCACTACACAAAACTATACCTTCCTGCAACAGTTCTTCACACTATCTCCACCACACAATACAATATCTTTCTGTAACAGTTCTCTTCACTAGCTCCACATCACAAAAAAATACCTTTCTGCAACTTTTCTCCACACTGGCTACGCATCACATAATAATACCTTACTGCAACATTTTCTACTCTGGCTCCCGAATCACAAAACTATACCTATCTGCAAGAGTTCTCCACACTAGCTCCACATCACAAAGCTATACCTTCCTGCCACAGTTCTCCACACTAGCTCCATATCACAAAACAATAACTTCCTGCAACAGTTCTACACACTAGCTCCACATCACAAAACTATACCTTCCTGCAACCGTTCTCCACACTGGCACCGAATCACAAAACTATACCTTCCAGCAAAAGTTCTTCACACTAGCTCTGAATCACAAAACCATACCTTCATGCAACAGTTCTACATACTAGCTCCCCATCACAAAACTATACCTTACTGCAACAGTTCTCCACACTAGGTCCACCTCACAAAAACAATACCTTTCTGCACCTGTTCTCTAAACTAGCTCCACATCACAAAACAATACCTTGCGGCAACAGTTCTACACAGTGGCTCCTAATCACAAAACTATACCTTCCTGCAAAAGTTCTCCACAGTAGCTCCATGTACAAAATAATACCTTTCTGCAACAGTTCTGTACAGTAGCTGCTCATCACAAAACAATACGTTTCTGCAACAGTTCTATACACTGGCTCTGAATCACAAAACTATACCTTCCAGCAACAGTTCTTCACAGTAGCTCAGAATCACAATACAATACCTTTTTGCAACAGTTCTACACACTATCTCCACATCACAAAACTATACCTTCCTGCAACAGTTCTCCACACTAGCTCCGAATCACAAAACTATACCTTCCTGCAACAGTTCCCACACTATCTCCACTTCACAAAACAATACCTTTCTGCAACAGTTCTCTACACTATCTCCACATCACAAAAAATACGTGTCTGCAACAGTTCTCCACACTGGCTCCGAATCACAAAACTATACCTTCCAGCAAAAGTTCTTCAATAGCTCCGAATCACAAAACAATACCTTTCTGCAACAGTCCTACACACTAGCTCCACATCATCAAACTATACCTTCCTGCAACAGTTCCCCACACTAGCTCCTTCTCACAAAAAAATACATTTCTGCAACAGTTTTCTACACCAGGTCCACATCACAAAAAATACGTGTCTACAACAGTTCTTTACACTAGCTACGAAACACAAAACAATACCTTCCTGCAACAGTTCTAAACACTAGCTCCCCATCACAAAACTATACCTTCCTGCAACAGTTCTTCACACTAGCTCCGAATCACAAAACTATACCTTTCTGCAACAGTTCTCTATACAAGCTATACATCACAAAACAATACGTTTCTGCTACAGTTTTCCACACTGGCTCCGCATATCAAAACTATACCTTCCAGCAACAGTTCTTCACACTAGCTCCGAATCACAAAACAATACCTTCCCGCAACAGTTCTCCACACTAGCTCCATAAACAAAACAATCCGTTTGTGCAACATTTCTCCACACTGGCTCTGAATCACAAAACTATACCTTCCAGCAAAAGTTCTTCACACTAGATCTGAATCAAAAAAAAATACCATTCTGCAACAGTTCTACACACTAGCTCCACCTCACAAAACAAGACATTCCTGCAACAGATCTCCACACTAGCTCCCCCTCACAATACAATAACTTTCTGCAACAATTCCCTTCACAAGCTCCACATCACAAAATAATACCGTACTGCAACAGTTCTATACACTGGCTCTGAATCAGAAAACTATTCTTTCCAGGAAAAGTTCTTCACACTAGATCAGAATCACAAAACCATACCTTCCTGCAGCAGTTCTACACACTAGCTCCCCATCACAAAACTGTACCTTCCTGCAACAGTTCTCCACACTAGCTCCACTTCACAAAACAATACCTTCCTGCAAGTGTTCTCTAAACTAGCTCCACATCACAAAACAATACGTTTCTGCAACAGTTCTACACAGGGGCTCCTAATCACAATACTATACCTTCCTGCAAAAATTCTCCAAAGTAGCTCCACCTCACAAAATAATACCTTTCTGCAACAGTTCTCTACAGTAGCTCCACATCACAAAACCATACGTTTCTGCAACAGTTCTCCACACTGGCTCTGAATCACAAAACTATACCTTCCAGCAAAAGTTCTTCACAGTAGCTCTGAATCACAAAACTATACCTTCCAGCAACAGTTCTTCAAACTAGCTACGAATCACAAAAAAATACCTTCCTGAAACAGTTCTACACTATAGCTCCACATCACAAAACTATACCTTCCTGCAACAGTTCTCCACACTAGCTCCGAATCACAAAACTATACCTTCCAGCAAATGTTCTACACACTAGCTCCACCTCACAAAACAATACGTTTCTGCAACAGTTCTCTACAGCAGCTGCAAATAACAAAACAATACAGTTCTGCAACAGTTCTCCACACTAGCTCCACCTCACAAAACAATACCTTCTGCAACAGTTCTCTACAGTAGCTGCACATCACAAAACAATACGGTTCTGCAACAGTTCTCCACACTAGCTCCACATCACAAAACTATACCTTCCTGAAACAGTTCTCCACACTAGGTCCGCATCACAAAACTAAACCTTTCTGCAACAGTTCTTCACACTAGCTCCACATCACAAAACTAAACCTTTCTGCAACATTTCTCCACACTAGCTCCACATCACAAAACTATACCTTCCTGCAACAGTTCGACACAAGATCCACCTCACTAAACAATACCTTTCTGCAACAGATCTCCTCACTAGGTCCACATCACAAAACAATACCTTTCTGCAACAGTTCTCTACACTAGCTCCACATCACTAAACAATACCTTCCTGCAACTGGTCTCCACACTAGCTCCACATCACAAAACTATACCTTTCTGCAACAGTCCTACACACTAGCTCCACATCATCAAACTATACCTTCCTGCAACAGTTCTCCACAGTAGCTCCACCTCACAAAACAATAACTTTCTGTAACAGTTCTCTACAGTAGCTGCATATCACAAATCAATACGATTCTGCAACAGTTCTCCACACTAGCTCCACATCACTAAACAATACCTTCCTGCAACTGTTCTCCACAATAGCTCCACAGCACAAAATTATACCTTTCTGCAACATTTCTCCACACTATCTCCACATCACAAAACTATATCTTCCTGCAACAGTTCTACACACTAGCTCCACATCACAAAACTATACCTTCCTGCAACAGTTCTAAACACTAGCTCCAACTCACAAAACAATGCCTTTCGGCAACATATCTCCACACTTGCTCCACATCACAAAACAATACCTTCCTGTAACACTTCTCCACAATAGTTCCACATCACAAAATTTACCTTCCTGCAACAGTTCTCCACACTAGCTCCACATCACAAAATTATACCTTCATGCAACAGTTCTACACACTAGCTCCACATCACAAAACAAAAACTTCCTGCAACAGTTCTCCACACTAGCTCCACATCACAAAACTATACCTTCTTGCAACAGTTCTACACACTAGCTCCACCTCACAAAACCATACCTTTCTGCAACAGTTCTCTGCACTAGCTCAACATCACAAAATAATACCATCCTGCAACAGATCTCCACACTGGCTATGAATCACAAAATAATACCTTCCTGCAACAGTTCTACACACTAGCTCCACATCACAAAACTATACCTTCCTCCAACAGTTCTACACACTAGCTCCATAGAACAAAACAATACCTTCCTGCAACTGTTATCCACACTAGCTCCACTTCACAAAACAATACCTTTCTGCAACTGTTCTCTAAACTAGCTCCACATCACAAAACAATACGTTTCTGCAACAGTTCTCCACACTGGCTCCGAATCACTAAACTATACCTTCCTGCAAAAGTTCTCCACATTAGCTCCACCTCACAAAATAATACCTTTCTGCAACAGTTCTTTACAATAGCTCCACATCACAAATCAATACGTTTCTGCAACAGTTCTCCACACTGGCTCTGAATCACAAAACTATACCTTCCTGCAACAGTTCTTCACACTAGCTCCGAATCACAAAACAATACCTTCCTGCAACAGTTCTACACAATAGCTCCACATCACAAAACTATACCTTCCTGCAAGAGTTCTCCACACTATCTCCACTTCACAAAACAGTACCTTTCTGCAACAGTTCTCTACACTAGCTCCACGTCACAAAAAATACGTTTTCTGCAACAGTTCTCCACATTGGTTCCGAATCACAAAACTATACCTTCCAGCAAAAGTTCTTCACACTAGCTCCGAATCACAAAACAATACGTTTCTGCAACAGTCCTACACACTAGCTCCACATCATCAAACTATACCTTCCTGCAACAGTTCTCCATAGTAGCTCCACCTCACAAAACAATACCTTTCTGCAACAGTTCTCTACAGTAGCTCCACATCACAAATCAATACGTTTCTTCAACAGTTCTCCACACTGGCTCTGAATCCCAAAACTATACCTTCTTGCAACAGTTCTTCACACTAGCTCCGAATCACAAAACAATATCTTCCTGCAACAGATTTCCACAATAGCTCCACTACACAAAACTATACCTTCCTGCAACAGTTCTTCACACTATCTCCACCACACAATACAATAACTTTCTGTAACAGTTCTCTTCACTAGCTCCACATCACAAAAAAATACCTTTCTGCAACTTTTCTCCACACTGGCTACGCATCACATCATAATACCTTACTGCAACATTTTCTACTCTGGCTCCGAATCACAAAACTATACCTATCTGCAAGAGTTCTCCACACTAGCTCCACATCACAAAGCTATACCTTCCTGCCACAGTTCTCCACACTAGCTCCATATCACAAAACAATAACTTCCTGCAACAGTTCTACACACTAGCTCCACATCACAAAACTATACCTTCCTGCAACAGTTCTCCACACTGGCACCGAATCACAAAACTATACCTTCCAGCAAAAGTTCTTCACACTAGCTCTGAATCACAAAAACATACCTTCATGCAACAGTTCTACATACTAGCTCCCCATCACAAAACTATACCTTACTGCAACAGTTCTCCACACTAGGTCCACCTCACAAAACAATACCTTTCCGCAACAGTTCTCTACACTAGGTATACATCACAAAACAATACATTTCTGAAACAGATTTCCACACGGGCTCCGAATCATAAAACTATACCTTCCAGCAACAGTTCTTCCACTAGCTCCACATCACAAAACTATACCTTCCTGCAACAGTTCTCCACACTAGCTCCACATCACAAAACAATATCTTCCTGCAACTGTTCTCCACACTAGCTCCACATCACAAAAATAAACCTTCCTGCAACAGTTCTCCACACTAGCACCACATCACAAAACTATACCTTTCTGCAAAAGTTCTCCACACTAGCTCCACATCACAAAACTATACCTTCCTGCAACAGTTCTACACACTAACTCCACATTACAAAACTATACCTTCCTGCCAAAGTTCTAAACACTAGCTCCACCTCACAAAACAATGCCTTTCTGCAAAAGATCTCCACACTAGCTCCACATCACAAAACAATACCTTCCTGCAACACTTCTCCACAATAGCTCCACATCACAAAAGTTTACCTTCCTGTAACATTTCTCCACACTAGCTCCACATCACAAAATTATAACTTCATGCAACAGTTCTCCACACTAGCTCCACATCACAAAACTAAAACTTCCTGCAACAGTTCTCCACACTAGCTCCACATCACAAAAGTATACCTTCCTGCAACCGTTCTCCACACTAGCTCCACATCGCAAAACTATACCTTCCTGCAACAGTTCTACACACTAGCTCCACCTCACAAAACAATACATTCCTGAAACAGATCTCCACACTAGATCCACCTCACAAAACCATACCTTTCTGTAACGGTTCTCTACACTAGCTCCACATCACAAAATAATACCATACTGCAACAGTTCAATACACTGGCTCTGAATCACAAATCTATACTTTCCAGCAAAAGTTCTCCACACTAGCTACGAATCACAAAACAATACCTTTCTGCAACAGTTCTACACAATAGCTCCACATCACAAAATTATACCTTCCTGCAACAGTTCTCCACACTAGCTCCGAATCACAAAACTATACCTACCAGCAAAAGTTCTTCACACTATCTCCGAATCACAAATCCATACCTTCATGCAACTGTTCTACACACTAGCTCCACCTCACAAAACAATACCTTCCTGCAACAGATCTCCACACTAGTTCCACCTCACAAAACAATACCTTTTTGTAACAGTTCTCTGCACTAGCTCAACATCACAAAATAATACCATCCTGCAACAGATCTCCACACTGGCTCTGAATCACAAAATAATACCTTCCTGCAACAGTTCTACACACTAGCTCCACATCACAAAACTATACCTTCCTGCAACAGTTCTACACACTAGCTCCATAGAACAAAACAATACCTTCCTGCAACTGTTATCCACACTAGCTCCACTTCACAAAACAATACCTTTCTGCAACTGTTCTCTAAACTAGCTCTACATCACAAAACAATACGTTTCTGCAACAGTTCTACACAGTGGCTCGAATCACAAAACTATACCTTCCTGCAAAGTTCTCCACATTAGCTCCACCTCACAAAATAATACCTTTCTGCAACAGTTCTTTACAATAGCTCCACATCACAAATCAATACGTTTCTGCAACAGTTCTCCACATGGCCCTGAATCACAAAACTATACCTTCCTGCAACAGTTCTTCACACTAGCTCCGAATCACAAAACAATACCTTCCTGCAACAGATCTCCACAATAGCTCCACTACACAAAACTATACCTTCCTGCAACAGTTCTCCACACTGGCTCTGAATCACAAAACTATACCTTCCAGCAACAGTTCTTCACACTAGCTCCGAATCACAAAACAATACCTTCCTGCAACAGTTCTCCACACTAGCTCCACATCACAAAACTATACCTTCCTGAAACAGTTCTCCACACTATCTCCACTTCACAAAACAATACCTTTCTGCAACAGTTCTCTACACTAGCTCCACATCACAAAAAATACGTTTCTGCAACAGTTCATCACTCTGGCTCTGAATCACAAAACTATACCTTCTTGCAACAGTTCTTCACACTAGCTCCGAATCACAAAACAATACCTTCCTGCAACAGATCTCCACAATAGCTCCACTACACAAAACTATACCTTCCTGCAACAGTTCTTCACACTATCTCCACCTCACAATACAATAACTTTCTGTAACAGTTCTCTTCACTAGCTCCACATCACAAAAAAATACCTTTCTGCAACTGTTCTCCACACTGGCTACGCATCACATAATAATACCTTACTGCAACAGTTTCCACTCTGGCTCCGAATCACAAAACAATACCTATCTGCAAGAGTTCTCCACACTAGCTCCACATCACAAAGCTATATTTTCCTGCAACTGTTCTCCACACATGCTCCATATCACAAAACAATACCTTCCTGCAACAGTTCTACACACTAGCTCCACATCACAAAACAATACCTTCCTGCAACAGTTCTACACACTGGCACCGAATCACAAAACTATACCTTCCTGCAACAGTTCTACACACTATCTCCACATCACAAAACAATACCTTCCTGCAACAGTTCTACACACTAGCTCCACATCACAAAACTATACCTTCCTGCAACAGTTCTAAACACTAGCTCCACCTCACAAAACAATGCCTTTCTGCAACAGATCTCCACACTAGCTCCACATCACAAAACAATACCTTCCTGCAACACTTCTCCACAATAGCTCCACATCACAAAAGTTTACCTTCCTGTAACAGTTCTCCACACTAGCTCCACATCACAAAATTATACCTTCATGCAACAGTTCTACACACTAGCTCCACATCACAAAACTAAAACTTCCTGCAACAGTTCTCCACACTAGCTCCACATCACAAAAGTATACCTTCCTGCAACCGTTCTCCACACTAGCTCCACATCACAAAACTATACCTTCCTGCAACAGTTTTACACACTAGCTCCACCTCACAAAACAATACATTCCTGCAACAGATCTCCACACTAGCTCCACCTCACAAAACCATACCTTTCTGTAACGGTTCTCCACACTAGTGCCACATCACATAATAATACCATACTGCAACAGATCTATACACTGGCTCTGAATCACAAATCTATACTTTCCAGCAAAAGTTCTTCACACTAGCTCCATATCACAAAACAATACCTTTCTGCAACAGTTCTCTACACTAGCTATACATCACAAAACAATACGTTTCTGAAACAGATTTCCTCACAGGCTCCGAATCATAAAACTATACCTTCCAGCAACAGTTCTTCCACTAGCTCCACATCACAATACTATACCTTCCTGAAAAAGTTCTACACACTAGTTCCATATCACAAAACCATACCTTCCTGCAACAGTTCTCCACACTAGCTCCACCTCACAAAACAATACCTTTCTGCACCTGTTCTCTAAACTAGCTCCACATCACAAAACAATACCTTGCGGCAACAGTTCTACACAGTGGCTCCTAATCACAAAACTATACCTTCCTGCAAAAGTTCTCCACAGTAGCTCCATGTACAAAACAATACCTTTCTGCAACAGTTCTCTACACTAGCTCCACATCACTAAACAATACCTTCCTGCAACTCGTCTCCACACTAGCTCCACATCACAAAATTTTACCTTTCTGCAACAGTCCTACACACTAGCTCCACATCATCAAACTATACCTTCCTGCAACAGTTCTCCACAGTAGCTCCACCTCACAAAACAATAACTTTCTGTAACAGTTCTCTACAGTAGCTGCATATCACAAATCAATACGATTCTGCAACAGTTCTCCACACTAGCTCCACATCACTAAACAATACCTTCCTGCAACTGTTCTCCACAATAGCTCCACATCACAAAATTATACCTTTCTGCAACATTTCTCCACACTATCTCCACATCACAAAACTATACCTTCCTGCAACAGTTCTACACACTAGCTCCACATCACAAAACTATACCTTCCTGCAACAGTTCTAAACACTAGCTCCAACTCACAAAAACAATGCCTTTCGGCAACATATCTCCACACTTGCTCCACATCACAAAACAATACCTTCCTGTAACACTTCTCCACAATAGTTCCACATCACAAAATTTACCTTCCTGCAACAGTTCTCCACACTAGCTCCACATCACAAAATTATACCTTCATGCAACAGTTCTACACACTAGCTCCACATCACAAAACAAAAACTTCCTGCAACAGTTCTCCACACTACCTCCACATCACAAAAGTATACCTTCCTGCAACCGTTCTCCACACTAGCTCCACCTCACAAAACAATACCTTTTTGTAACAGTTCTCTGCACTAGCTCAACATCACAAAATAATACCATCCTGCATCAGATCTCCACACTGGCTATGAATCACAAAATAATACCTTCCTGCAACAGTTCTACACACTAGCTCCACATCACAAAACTATACCTTCCTGCAACAGTTCTGCACACTAGCTCCATAGCACAAAACAATACCTTCCTGCAACTGTTATCCACACTAGCTCCACTTCACAAAACAATACCTTTCTGCAACTGTTCTCTAAACTAGCTCCACATCACAAAACAATACGTTTCTGCAACAGTTCTACACAGTGGCTCCGAATCACAAAACTATACCTTCCTGCAAAGTTCTCCACATTAGCTCCACCTCACAAAATAATACCTTTCTGCAACAGTTCTTTACAATAGCTCCACATCACAAATCAATACATTTCTGCAACAGTTCTCCACACTGGCACTGAATCACAAAACTATACCTTCCTGCAACAGTTCTTCACACTAGCTCCGAATCACAAAACAATACCTTCCTGCAAGAGATCTCCACAATAGCTCCACTACACAAAACTATACCTTCCTGCAACAGTTCTCCCACACTATCTCCACTTCACAAAACAGTACCTTTCTGCAACAGTTCTCTACACTAGCTCCACGTCACAAAAAATACGTTTTCTGCAACAGTTCTCCACATTGGTTCCGAATCACAAAACTATACCTTCCAGCAAAAGTTCTTCACACTAGCTCCGAATCACAAAACAATACGTTTCTGCAACAGTCCTACACACTAGCTCCACATCATCAAACTATACCTTCCTGCAAAAGTTCTCCATAGTAGCTCCACCTCACAAAATAATACCTTTCTGCAACAGTTCTCTACAGTAGCTCCACATCACAAATCAATACGTTTCTTCAACAGTTCTCCACACTGGCTCTGAATCACAAAACTATACCTTCTTGCAACAGTTCTTCACACTAGCTCCGAATCACAAAACAATATCTTCCTGCAACAGATTTCCACAATAGCTCCACTACACAAAACTATACCTTCCTGCAACAGTTCTTCACACTATCTCCACCACACAATACAATAACTTTCTGTAACAGTTCTCTTCACTAGCTCCACATCACAAAAAAATACCTTTCTGCAACTTTTTCTCCACACTGGCTACGCATCACATCATAATACCTTACTGCAACATTTTCTACTCTGGCTCCGAATCACAAAACTATACCTATCTGCAAGAGTTCTCCACACTAGCTCCACATCACAAAGCTATACCTTCCTGCCACAGTTCTCCACACTAGCTCCATATCACAAAACAATAACTTCCTGCAACAGTTCTACACACTAGCTCCACATCACAAAACTATACCTTCCTGCAACAGTTCTCCACACTGGCACCGAATCACAAAACTATACCTTCCAGCAAAAGTTCTTCACACTAGCTCTGAATCACAAAACCATACCTTCATGCAACAGTTCTACATACTAGCTCCCCATCACAAAACTATACCTTACTGCAACAGTTCTCCACACTAGGTCCACCTCACAAAACAATACCTTTCCGCAACAGTTCTCTACACTAGGTATACATCACAAAACAATACATTTCTGAAACAGATTTCCACACGGGCTCCGAATCATAAAACTATACCTTCCAGCAACAGTTCTTCCACTAGCTCCACATCACAAAACTATACCTTCCTGCAACAGTTCTCCACACTAGCTCCACCTCACAAAACAATGTCTTCCTGCAACTGTTCTCCACACTAGCTGCACATCACAAAAATAAACCTTCCTTCAACAGTTCTCCACACTAGCACCACATCACAAAACTATACCTTTCTGCAAAAGTTCTCCACACTAGCTCCACATCACAATACTATACCTTCCTGCAACAGTTCAACACACTAGCTCCATAGAACAAAACTATACATTCCTGCAAAAGTTCTAAACACTAGCTCCACTTCACAAAACAATACCTTTCTGCAACTGTTCTCTAAACTAGCTCCACATCACAAAACAATACTTTTCTGCAACAGTTCTACACAGTGGCTCCGAATCACAAAACTATACCTTCCTGCAAAGTTCTCCACATTAGCTCCACCTCACAAAATAATACCTTTCTGCAACAGTTCTTTACAATAGCTCCACATCACAAATCAATACGTTTCTGCAACAGTTCTCCACACTGGCCCTGAATCACAAAACTATACCTTTCTACAACAGTCCTTCACACTAGCTCCGAATCACAAAACAATACCTTCCTGCAAGAGATCTCCACAATAGCTCCACTACACAAAACTATACCTTCCTGCAACAGTTCTCCACACTATCTCCACTTCACAAAACAGTACCTTTCTGCAACAGTTCTCTACACTAGCTCCACGTCACAAAAAATACGTTTCTGCAACAGTTCTCCACATTGGTTCCGAATCACAAAACTATACCTTCCAGCAAAAGTTTTTCACACTAGCTCCGAATCACAAAACAATACGTTTCTGCAACAGTCCTACACACTAGCTCCACATCATCAAACTATACCTTCCTGCAAAAGTTCTCCATAGTAGCTCCACCTCACAAAATAATACCTTTCTGCAACAGTTCTCTACAGTAGCTCCAAATCACAAATCAATACGTTTCTGCAACAGTTCTCCACACTGGATCTGAATCACAAAACTATACCTTCTTGCAACAGTTCTTCACACTAGCTCCGAATCACAAAACAATATCTTCCTGCAACAGATTTCCACAATAGCTCCACTACACAAAACTATACCTTCCTGCAACAGTTCTTCACACTATCTCCACCACAATACAATAACTTTCTGTAACAGTTCTCTTCACTAGCTCCACATCACAAAAAAAATACCTTTCTGCAACTTTTCTCCACACTTGCTATGCATCACATAATATTACCTTACTGCAACATTTTCTACTCTGGCTCCGAATCACAAAACTATACCTATCTGCAAGAGTTCTCCACACTAGCTCCACATCACAAAGCTATACCTTCCTGCCACAGTTCTCCACACTAGCTCCATATCACAAAACAATAACTTCCTGCAACAGTTCTACACACTAGCTCCACATCACAAAACTATACCTTCCTGCAACAGTTCTCCACACTGGCACCGAATCACAAAACTATACCTTCCAGCAAAAGTTCTTCACACTAGCTCTGAATCACAAAACCATACCTTCATGCAACAGTTCTACATACTAGCTCCCCATCACAAAACTATACCTTACTGCAACAGTTCTCCACACTAGGTCCACCTCACAAAACAATACCTTTCTGCACCTGTTCTCTAAACTAGCTCCACATCACAAAACAATACCTTGCGGCAACAGTTCTACACAGTGGCTCCTAATCACAAAACTATACCTTCCTGCAAAAGTTCTCCACAGTAGCTCCATGTACAAAATAATACCTTTCTGCAACAGTTCTGTACAGTTGCTGCTCATCACAAAACAATACGTTTCTGCAACAGTTCTATACACTGGCTCTGAATCACAAAACTATACCTTCCAGCAACAGTTCTTCACAGTAGCTCAGAATCACAATACAATACCTTTTTGCAACAGTTCTACACACTATCTCCACATCACAAAACTATACCTTCCTGCAACAGTTCTTCACACTAGCTCCGAATCACAAAACTATTCCTTCCTGCAACAGTTCCCACACTATCTCCACTTCACAAAACAATACCTTTCTGCAACAGTTCTCTACACTATCTCCACATCACAAAAAATACGTGTCTGCAACAGTTCTCCACACTGGCTCCGAATCACAAAACTATACCTTCCAGCAAAAGTTCTTCAATAGCTCCGAATCACAAAACAATACCTTTCTGCAACAGTCCTACACACTAGCTCCACATCATCAAACTATACCTTCCTGCAACAGTTCCCCACACTAGCTCCTTCTCACAAAACAATACATTTCTGCAACAGTTTTCTACACCAGGTCCACATCACAAAAAATACGTGTCTACAACAGTTCTTTACACTAGCTACGAAACACAAAACAATACCTTCCTGCAACAGTTCTAAACACTAGCTCCCCATCACAAAACTATACCTTCCTGCAACAGTTCTTCACACTAGCTCTGAATCACAAAACTATACCTTTCTGCAACAGTTCTCTTTACAAGCTATACATCACAAAACAATACGTTTCTGCTACAGTTTTCCACACTGGCTCCGCCTAACAAAACTATACCTTCCAGCAACAGTTCTTCACACTAGCTCCGAATCACAAAACTGTACCTTCCAGCAAAAGTTCTTCACACTAGCTCTGAATCACAAAACCATACCTTCATGCAACAGTTCTACATACTAGCTCCCCCATCACAAAACTATACCTTACTGCAACAGTTCTCCACACTAGGTCCACCTCACAAAACAATACCTTTCCGCAACAGTTCTCTACACTAGGTATACATCACAAAACAATCATTTCGGAAACAGATTTCCACACGGGCTCCGAATCATAAAACTATACCTTCCAGCAACAGTTCTTCCACTAGCTCCACATCACAAAACTATACCTTCCTGCAACAGTTCTCCACACTAGCTCCACCTCACAAAACAATGTCTTCCTGCAACTGTTCTCCACACTAGCTCCACATCACAAAAATAAACCTTCCTTCAACAGTTCTCCACACTAGCACCACATCACAAAACTATACCTTTCTGCAAATGTTCTCCACACTAGCTCCACATCACAAAACTATACCTTCCTGCAACAGTTCTACACACTAGCTCCACATTACAAAACTATACCTTCCCTGCAAAAGTTCTAAACACTAGCTCCACCTCACAAAACAATGCCTTTCTGCAAAAAGATCTCCACACTAGCTCCACATCACAAAACAATACCTTCCTGCAACACTTCTCCACAATATCTCCACATCACAAAAGTTTACCTTCCTGTAACATTTCTCCACACTAGCTCCACATCACAAAATTATACCTTCATGCAACAGTTCTCCACACTAGCTCCACATCGCAAAACTATACCTTCCTGCAACAGTTCTACACACTAGCTCCACCTCTACAAAACAAGACATTCCTGCAACAGATCTCCACACTATCTCCACCTCACAATACAATAACTTTCTGCAACTGTTCTATGAACTAGCTCCACATCACAAAACAATACGTTTCTGCAACTGTTCTACACAGTGGCTCCTAATCACAATACTATAACTACCTGCAACAGTTCTCCACAGTAGCTCCACCTCACAAAATAATACCTTTCTGCTACAGTTCTCTACAGTAGCTCCACATCACAAAACAATACGTTTATGCAACAGTTCTCCACACTGGCTCTGAATCACAAAACTATACCATCCAGCAACAGTTCTTCACAGTAGCTCTGCATCACAAAACTATACCTTCCAGCAACAGTTCTTCAAACTAGCTACGAATCACAAAACAATACCTTCCTGCAACAGTTCTACACAATAGCTCCACATCACAAAACTATACCTTCCTGCAAGAGTTCTCCACACTAGCTCCGAATCACAAAAACTATACCTTCCAGCAAAAGTTCTACACACTAGCTCCACCTCACAAAACAATACGTTTCTGCAACAGTTCTCTACAGCAGCTGCACATCACAAAACAATACAGTTCTGCAACAGTTCTCCACAGTAGCTCCACCTCACAAAACAATACCTTCTGTAACAGTTCTCTACAGTAGCTGCACATCACAAAACAATACGGTTCGGCAACTCTTCTCCACACTAGCTCCACATCACAAAACTATACCTTCCTGAAACAGTTCTCCACACTAGGTCCGCATCACAAAACTAAACCTTTCTGCAACAGTTCTCCACACTAAGCTCCACATCACAAAACTAAACCTTTCTGCAACATTTCTCCACACTAGCTCCACATCACAAAACCATACCTTCCTGCAACAGTTCGACACAAGATCCACCTCACAAAACAATACCTTTCTGCAACAGATCTCCTCACTAGGTCCACATCACAAAACAATACCTTTCTGCAACAGTTCTCTACACTAGCTCCACATCACTAAACAATACCTTCCTGCAACTGGTCTCCACACTAGCTCCACATCACAAAACTATACCTTTCTGCAACAGTCCTACACACTAGCTCCACATCATCAAACTATACCTTCCTGCAACAGTTCTCCACAGTAGCTCCACCTCACAAAACAATACCTTTCTGTAACAGTTCTCTACAGTAGCTGCATATCACAAATCAATACGATTCTGCAACAGTTCTCCACACTAGCTCCACATCACTAAACAATACCTTCCTGCAACTGTTCTCCACACTAGCTCCACATCACAAAATTATACCTTTCTGCAACAGTTCTACACACTATCTCCACATCACAAATCTATACCTTCCTGCAACAGTTCTACACACTAGCTCCACATCACAAAACTATACCTTCCTGCAACAGTTCTAAACACTAGCTCCAACTCACAAAACAATGCCTTTCGGCAACATATCTCCACACTTGCTCCACATCACAAAACAATACCTTCCTGTAACTGTTCTCTACACTAGCTCCACATCAAAAAATAATACCATACTGCAACAGTTCTATACACTGGCCTGAATCACAAATCTATACTTTCCAGCAAAAGTTCTTCATACTAGCTCTGAATCACAAAACCATACCTTTATGCAACAGTTCTACACACTAGCTTCCCATCATAAAACTATACCTTCCAGCAACAGTCCTACACACTATTCCCGAATCACAAAACAATACCTTCCAGCAACAGTTCTATACACTAGCTCCACATCACAAAACTATACCTTCCTGCAACAGTTCTACACACTAGCTCCACCTCACAAAACAAGACATTCCTGCAACAGATCTCCACACTAACTCCACCTCACAATACAATAACTTTCTGCAACAGTTCTCTTCATGAGCTCCACATCACAAAATAATACCATACTGCAACAGTTCTATACACTGGCTCTGAATCAGAAAACTATTCTTCCCAGCAAAAGTTCTTCAAACTAGATCCGAATCACAAAACCATACCTTCCTGCAACTGTTCTCTACAGTAGCTCGACATCACAAAACAATAGGTTTCTGCAAGAGTTCTCCACACTAGCTCTGAATCACAAAACAATACCTTCCTGCAACAGTTCTCCACAGTAGCTCCACCTCACAAGATAACACCTTTCTGCAACAGTTCTCTACAGTAGCTCCACATCACAAAACCATATGTTTCTGCAACAGTACTCCACACTGGCTCTGAATCACAAAACCATACCTTCCAGCAACAGTTCTTCACAGAGGCTCTGAATCACAAAACTATACCTTCCAGCAACAGTTCTTCAAACTAGCTACGAATCACAAAACCATACCTTCCTGCAACAGTTCTACACACTAGCTCCCCATCACAAAACTATACCTTCCTGCAACAGTTCTCCACACTAGGTCCACCTCACAAAACAATACCTTTCTGCAACAGTTCTCTATACTAGCTATACATCACAAAACAATATGTTTCTGAAACAGATTTCGCCACAGGCTCCGAATCATAAAACTATACCTTCCAGCAACAGTTCTTCCACTAGCTCCACATCACAAAACTATACGTTTCTGCAACAGTTCTACACAAAAGTTCCATATCACAAAACAATTATTTCCTGCAACAGTTCTCCACACTAGCTCCACCTCACAAAACAATACCTTTCTGTAACGGTTCTCTACACTAGATCCACATCACAAAATAATACCATACTGCAACAGTTCTATACACTGGCTCTGAATCACAAATCTATACTTTCCAGCAAAAGTTCTCCACACTAGCTACGAATCACAAAACAATACCTTCCTGCAACAGTTCTACACAATAGCTCCACATCACAAAATTATAACTTTCTGCAACAGTTCTCCACACTGGCTACGAATCACAAAACTATACCTTCCAGCATCAGTTCTTCACACTAGCTCCGAATCACAAAACCATACCTTCATGCAACAGTTCTACACACTAGCTCCCCATCACAAAACTATACCTTCCTGCAACAGTTCTCCACACTAGCTCCACCTCACAAAACAATACCTTTCTGCAACAGTTCTCTACACTAGCTATACATCACAAAACAATACGTTTCTGAAACAGATTTCCTCACAGGCTCCCGAATCATAAAACTATACCTTCCAGCAACAGTTCTTGCTCTAGCTCCACATCACAATACTATACCTTCTTGAAACAGTTCTACACACTAAGTTCCATAACACAAAACAATACCTTCCTGCAACAGTTCTCAACAAAGCTCCACCTCACAAAAAAATAACTTTCTGCATCTGTTCTCTAAACTAGCTCCACATCACAAAACAATACCTTGCTGCAACAGTTCTACACAGTGGCTCCTAATCACAAAATCATACCTTTCTGCAACAGTTCTTTACAGTAGCTGCACATCACAAAACAATACGTTTCTACAACAGTTCTACACACTGGCTCTGAATCACAAAACTATACCTTCCAGCAACAGTTCTTCACAGAGGCTCTGAATCACAATACAATACCTTCCGGCAACAGTTCTACACACTATCTCCACATCACAAAACTATACCTTCCTGCAACAGTTCTCCACACTCGCTCCGAATCACAAAACTGTACCTTCCTGGAACAGTTCTCGACACTATCTCCACTTCACAAAACAATACCTTTCTGCAACAGTTCTCTACACTAGCTCAACATCACAAAAAATACGTGTCTGCAACAGTTCTCCACACTGGCTCCGAATCACAAAACTATACCTTCCAGCAAAAGTTCTTCAATAGCTCCGAATCACAAAACAATACCTTTCTGCAACAGTCCTACACACTAGCTCCACATCATCAAACTATACCTTCCTGCAACAGTTCCCCACACTAGCTCCACCTCACAAAACAATACCTTTCTGCAACAGTTCTCTACACCAGCTCCACATCTCAAAAAATACGTGTCTGCAACAGTTCTTCACACTAGCTCCGAATCACAAAACAATACCTTTCTGCAACAGTTCTAAACACTAGCTATCCATCACAAAACTATACCTTCCTGCAACAGTTCTTCACACTAGCTCCGAATCAAAAACAATACCTCTCTGCAACAGTTCTCTATACAAGCTATACATCACAAAAAAAATATGTTTCTGCCACAGTTTTCCACACTGGCTCCGCATAACAAAACTATACCTTCCAGCAACAGTTCTTCACACTAGCTCCGAATCACAAAACAATACCTTCCTGCAACAGTTCTAAACGCTAGCTCCACATCACAAAACAATTCCTTCCTGCAACAGTTCTCCACACTAGCTCCACAAACAAAGCAATACGTTCGTGCAACATTTCTCCACACTGGCTCTGAATCACAAAACTATACCTTCCAGCAAAAGTTCTTTACACTAGATCTGAATCAAAAAAAAATACCATTCTGCAACAGTTCTACACACTAGCTCCACCTCACAAAACAAGACATTCCTGCAACAGATCTCCACACTATCTCCACCTCACAATACAATAACTTTCTGCAACTGTTCTATGAACTAGCTCCACATCACAAAACAATACGTTTCTGCAACTGTTCTACACAGTGGCTCCTAATCACAATACTATAACTACCTGCAACAGTTCTCCACAGTAGCTCCACCTCACAAAATAATACCTTTCTGCTACAGTTCTCTACAGTAGCTCCACATCACAAAACAATACGTTTCTGCAACAGTTCTCCACACTGGCTCTGAATCACCAAACTATACCTTCCAGAAACAGTTCTTCACAGTAGCTCTGAATCACAAAACTATACCTTCCAGCAACAGTTCTTCAAACTAGCTACGAATCACAAAACAATACCTTCCTGCAACAGTTCTACACACTAGCGCCCCATCACAAAACTATACCTTCCTGCAACAGTTCTCCACACTAGCTGCGCATCACAAAACTATACCTTCCAGCAAAAGTTCTACACACTAGCTCCACCTCATAAAACAATATCTTCTGCAACAGTTCTCTACAGTAGCTGCACATAACAAAAGAATACGGTTCTGCAACAGTTCTCCACACTAGCTCCACCTCACAAAACAATACCTTCTGTAACAGTTCTCTACAGTAGCTGCACATCACAAAACAATACGGTTCTGCAACTCTTCTCCACACTAGCTCCACATCACAAAACTATACCTTCCTGCAACAGTTCTCCACACTAGGTTTGCATCACAAAAGTATACCTTCCTGCAACAGTTCTCCACACTAGCTCCACATCACAAAAAATACATTTCTGCAACAGTTCTCCACATTGGTTCCGAATCACAAAACTATACCTTCCAGCAAAAGTTCTTCACACTAGCTCCGAATCACAAAACAATACCTTTCTGCAACAGTCCTACACACTAGCTCCACATCATCAAACTATACCTTCCTGCATAGTTCTCCACAGTAGCTCCACCTCACAAAACAATACCTTTCTGCAACAGTTCTGTACAGTAGCTGCACATCACAAAACAATACGTTTCTACAACTGTTCTCCACACTAGCTCCACATCACAAAACTATACCTTCCTGCAAGAGTCCTACACACTAGCTCCACATCATCAAACTATACCTTCCTGCAACAGTTCCCCACACTAGCTCCACCTCACAAAACAATACCTTTCTGCAACAGTTCTCTACACCAGCTCAACATCTCAAAAAATACGTGTCTGCAACAGTTCTTCACACTAGCTCCGAAACACAAAACAATACCTTCCTGCAACAGTTCTACACACTAGCGCCCCATCACAAAACTATACCTTCTTGCAACAGTTCTCCACACTAGCTCCACAAACAAAACAATACTTTTGTGCAACTTTTCTCCACACTGGCTCTGAATCACAAAACTATACCTTCCAGCAAAAGTTCTTCACACTAGCTCCGAAACAAAAAAAAAAAAATACCATTCTGAAAAGGTTCTACACACTAGCTCCACCTCACAAAACAAGACATTCCTGCAACAGATCTCCACAATAGCTCCACCTCACAAAACAATAACTTTCTGTAACGGTTCTCTACACTAGCTCCACATCACAAAATAATACCATACTGCAAGAGTTCTATACACTGGCTCTGAATCAGAAAACTATACTTTCCAGCAAAAGTTCTTCACACAAGCTCCGAATCGCAAAACCATACCTTCCATAAACAGTTCTTCACAGTAGCTCTGAATCACAACACTATACCTTCCAGCAACAGTTCTTCACACTAGCTACGAATTACAAAACAACACCTTCCTGCAACAGTTCTACACAATAGCTCCACATCACAAAACTATACCTTCCTGAAACAGTTCTCCACACTAGCTCCGAATCACAAAACTGTACCTTCCAGCAAAAGTTCTTCACACTAGCTCCGAATCGCAAAACCATACCTTCATGCAACTGTTCTACACAGTAGCTCCCCATCACAAAACTTTACCTTCCTGCAAAAGTTCTCCACACTAAGTCCACCTCACAAAACAATACCTTTCTGCAACAGTTCTCTACACTAGCTATACATCACAAAACAATACGTTTCTGAAACAGATTTCCACACAGGCTCCGAATCATAAAACTATACCTTCCAGCAACAGTTCTTCACACTAGCTCCGAATCACAAAACAATACCTTCCTGCAACAGTTCTCCACACTAGCTCCATCTCACAAAACAATACCTTTCTGCAACTGTTCTCTACACAAGCTCCACATCACAAAACTATATGTTTCTGCAACAGTTCTCCACACTGACTCCGAATCACAAAACTATACCATCCTGCAATAGTTCTCCACATTAGCTCCACCTCACAAACAATAACTTTCTCCAACAGTTCTCTTTACTAGCTCCACATCACAAAATAATACCATCCTGCAATATTTCTATACACTGGCTCTGAATCACAAAACTATACCTTCCAGCAAAGTTCTTCACACTCGCTCCGAATCACAAAACCATACCTTCAGGCAACAGTTTTACACACTAGCTCCCCATCACAACACTATACCTTCCTGCAGTAGCCCCACATCACAAAACAATACGGTTCTGCAACAGTTCCCCACACTAGCTCCACATCACAAAACAATACCTTCCTGCAACAGTTCTCCACACTAGCTACACATCACAAAAGTACACCTTCCGGCACCATTCTCCACACTAGCTCCACATCACAAAACTATACCTTCCTGCAACAGTTCTCCACACTAGCACCACATCACAAATGTATACATTCCTGAAACACTTCTACACACTAGCTACTCCTCACAAAACAATACCTTCCTGCAACATTTCTCCACACTAGCTGCACATCACAAAATTATACCTTCCTGCAACAGTTCTCCACATTAGCTCCACCTCACAAAACAATATCTTTCTGCAACAGTTCTCTTTACTAGCTCCACATCACAAAACAATACCTTCCTGCAACATTTCTCCACACTAGCTGCACATCACAAAACAATACCTTCCTGCAACAGTTCTCCACACTAGCTCCACCTCACAAAACAATACCTTCCTGCAACATTTCTCCACACTAGCTGCACATCACAAAACTATACGTTTCTGCAGCAGTTCTCCACACTGACTCCGAATCACAAAACTATAACTTCCTGCAACAGTTCTCCACACTAGCTCCACCTCACAAAACAATACCTTCCTGCAACATTTCTCCACACTAGCTGCACATCACAAAACTATACGTTTCTGCAGCA